>JBCJKE010035632.1:0-12177 GCA_039654525.1 Melibe bucephala | reverse complement strand
CAACCGGCCAACCAACAAAATGTTACAGTCACAACGGTCTTGCAACCGGCCAAACAACAAAATGTTACAGTCACAGCAGTCTTGCAACCGGCCAACCAACAAAATGTTACAGTCACAACGGTCTTGCAACCGGCCAAACAACAAAATGTTACATTTACAGCGGTCTTGCAACCGGCCAACCAACAAAATGTTACAGTCACAACGGTCTTGCAACCGGCCAAACAACAAAATGTTACAGTCACAGCGGTCTTGCAACCGACCTGATGTCAGCCACCTTGTCTGGATGCCGGTAGATTTGATTTCACGATGGAGTGGAAACAACCGGATAAGATATGGATAATAAAGATAACGATATTAATACCGACAAAAATGGATATCATTAAGATAAAGATAATAAAGATAACGATATTAATACCGACAAAAATGGATATCATTAAGATTTATGTGCCGAAAATTTTCATCATCCTAACGGTAAATTTAAGCTGCAGGCGTTCAAATGTAGATATCTTGGAGTTATTGCAGTTGGTGTTTTTGTTTTTATGGGTTTGGATGTTAGAATGGGTATGCTACATCTGTCAATGGATGTAACGAGATTGGACAAGATCCGAAATGAGCATATTAGTTATTAGAGAGAATGCACGTGTAGCCAGGTGTGGAGACAAGGTGAGAGAATCTAGATTGAGAAGTTTAGCCATGTTTTAAGGAAGAAGAATTTGATGGAGATTAGATTGGTACGAGAATGCTGAGGATTTCACTACCAGGTGAGAGGAAGACTGGAAGACAGAAAAGAAGGCATATGGATGGGATGAAGGGAGGTATGGTGGCAACTGGTGTGAGGGAGGAGCATGCGATGAACAGGACTTGGAGATGAATGCTTCGCTGTGGCGACCTCTAGCGGGATGAGCCGAAAGGAAAAGAAAAGGAAGAATGTAAATTTCTGATCATCGAGTTTTAGCGATAGCTGTTTGTGTATGACATTCAATCTACGTTTGTTTATCAAGCCATGAAATAGCTGTAATCAGAAGCAATTTGCTAAGGGAGGTAAATCATAATTCTTTCATCCCAAAAACACGATTTGATGGTGGTGGCGGTCTTTGATTATCTTCCCATTTCGGATGGTGTCTATTTTTAGACTCGCTACGTAATCCTAGTCCCTTCGAGGAAAAGAACTCTTCTTGGTTTCTCATTATATTTATTTGTTTGTTCCTCCGTTTGGTATTTTGTGTCTTGTTTTTCTCACCTCCTAAGCATTTCTTTCTTTCCGTATTTTCTTTTCTTCTTTTTGATGGAAAAATGGAAAGAAAACGTAATATACTCTGGGGGGGGGGGGGGGGGGGGGGGGTTTGGTTGTGTATTGGTTTAGGTTTTTTCTTTCCCTCCCCCCCCCGTAGTTTGGAGATCTACTAAATTATATTCTTAACGTCACACACATCAGCAGAAAGTCCTGTAATATTTTTTTTTCTTTTCTTTTCCTTTATGTTAATGCCTTTCTGACAAGAATTTTGAATGAAAGAAGAAAGCAAAAACAAAAGTGTGCCATATATAATTGTAATAGATATGTTGTATGATTATATAAAATGTAGCATGTTTGTTTTTTAATTTGTGTAGGTTGTTTTTGTTTGTCTTAAGGTTTGTTTTTTGTGGGTTTTTTTGTGTTTGTTTTGGGGGAAGGGGTAGGATTACTTTCCATCCATGACTTTTTCTCCTTGTTTACTTCACTCCTCTACTCTAACCCATAGCCGATGTGAATGATTTGGCTTATTTCGCTTCCATTCAGTAGCATGGTGACCAGTAGTGGTATCAGTATGCCGTAGCAGGGGCTCCTGGCTGCTTCCTGGCCGCATCACATTACTACACGCCTTCCTATGTCCATCATGCAACTTTGCCCGTGTGTCCATTGTGTATTCACCAGCCAATCAGAAGCTTGGATTCTAGAGATGTTAGTGCACTAACAGATAATAATATAGTTTTCTATGCTCCCTCTTATTCTTGTAATACTACGTCCATCTGATTATTTCACTATTCATTTTTTTTTTTTTATATTATGTCTTTGAGATTCTGCCTAGAGCTCGTGTTATGTTTGATGTTTTTGTTTTTTGGGATTTTTTTGTTTTAACTTTTTTTTTTCTTCTTTTAAACGGCTGTGGCTTTGCTGCTTGCTTGCTTGCTGATCGTCAGCTTGAAGACACCATACTTTGTTTCATTTTACCTCTTGGGGAAAAATATTGCATTTTTTCTCAGGTCGTCAAAGGCATGTTCCCGCAGCCCCCCTTTTAAAGTAATTTTAATACAGCTTTAGTGAAGATGTGCATAGCTTTTTGTTTTTCTTTTTCTTTTTTAAGTCGAGTCTCTGGTTCTTTCCATTGTCAAAAACACCAAGTCACCAAGGGGACTTACTACACCATTGGGCAGTAAAATAACTAGAATAATAATAATAATAATAATAATAATAATAATAATAATAATAGTAATAATGATAATACAAATAACAAGAATAATAATAATACAAATAATAATCATAATAATAATAATAATAATAATAATAGTAGTAGTAATAATAACAACAATAATAATAATGATAATAATAACAATAGTAATAAAATGATGATAGTAATAACAATAATAATAGTAGTAGTAACAATAATAATAATAATAATAAATGTAATAGTAATCATGATAACAACAACAACAATAATAATAATAGTAATAATAATAGAGTTGGTTATATGGACTCACATCTTGAAATCTACACCTGTTACTTTAATCAATGCATCATTCTCATGTGAGAGGATAATCAGGGTAGAGTGTTGTATAGCATGTCGTTTATTCTCAACACTGCTTTATATCCACTCATCAAAATTGTTGTAATGTATGACAATACCGTACCGACTTTCACTTTCACACGGTAGAACTTTCAATGTTCTCATATTTTTCTTCTTTTTTCCCCCCGCCGTCCTCATAGAGTCACTGTATGATGAAGTGACCACATATACATTGATACTTTTCACCCCATATAAGTATAGGTTACGATAAAAATGTATCAAGAGGTTTCAGGAAATTAAGAAAAATGAAAAAGCCATCCTTCCTTACTCTTTTGTCATCAAACACTCAAAGGTCACATTTTATCAAGTTACCGTTTTATTAAAATCTTGAATACCGGTTACATTAATTATCATATTTATTGAAATGGCACCTTGTCATGTAGACCTTATCTTGTGGTTTTGTTTTTTTATTTATTTATTTTTTCTTATTTTTTTTCTGTGTGTGTGTGTCAAAATTGCTGCGGCTAAAAACTCACACCGTATTTAGTATATTCAATGATACCAAAACCATCAACTCAAAATGTAACTCCCAGGCTTAAAGTGACCAAAAGTTTTGTTTTGTTGGGGGTTTTTTGTTCCTCATTTCTATTTAATTTTTTAAGCAAGGAACGTATAGCCGCCCTTTCTTACCGCCTTCCACCCATACTGTGTCCCACCCCATCATCTTGTTTGTATTTTTTTTTTTCCATATTATATTATTATTATATCCAACTGTGACTTGACAATATAACGCCTACCTTTAGGAGGGAGGTAGCACATTGCTCATACTCCCCTTGTGGATACAGCGCACCTTGATTGTAATGAAATTGGTTGGATGAGAGTTTGCCATTCTTTTCAATTTTCTGTTCCCACCCACACAAATCTCAGTCTTGATCCCACGTAATAGAAGTTTCTGATTTTTCAAAGAAAAATTTCTTCCTTTTTTTTTTTAATATGCAGCAGACAAATTTACAAGCCGTAACGTCAGGGTTTGAATTGTGGATTGAGTTGTGCAAAAATTATTGTAAATTTTCATTGTCAACTGCAATGCATTATATGTATCAGAACGCAGTGTGCATTTCTACAAGTGCAACCTGACAATAGTGATAATAATAGTAGTAGTAACAGAACAGTGTCAAGAAGTAAAATATTAGGTTCCTTGACTTGCTCTGCATCAGTGGACCTTAAACATGAATTACATTCTCTGTCTAGTGAGCAAGTGCTGAGCCCCTAGTGCCAACTCCACGCACAGTCACCGAAAAGTCATAAAGGTTGCACATATATTATCTTTCACTTTGACCTATGTTTGAAGTGAAGTTTTAAAAGATCCACTCAAATTCTGCAAATAGCTTGATATCAAACGACTCATAGATCTACTCTGTGGAACTGGATTGTGTAGTAGTAGATAAAATAATTTGGTGCTCAGCCACAGCTTTCTTTGGTCCCGTCTTTGTCTTTGAAGTGATTCACTACTGTAGTGGTCTGTTGTTCGGATTCTCTCAATTGTATTTCATTCCATGAGAGGTGCACTTTATACAATTAATTACTATTTTTATTTTTAAATTCACACTATTTCATAACTACACCTGAGGAGAAAGAAGAAGCAACTCACAATTTTGTTCAAACTGGTGCTGAGGCTAGTGAGGCTATATGCCGAATAGCCAATTCTTTTTTCAATACTTGTTTTTTTACTTGTTGATTTTGTTTTTTTGATGTTTTTTGTTTGTTTGTTTTTTTTTTGGTATTTTTTTTTTTATTATTACTATAACTATTATTATTATTATTATTATTACTGTAAATTATTATTATAAATATTATTATTATTATTATTATTATTATTATTATTATTACTATTATTACTATTTTCTCCTGTTATTTTGATAACTTTTTGTAACATGTCCGGTTATTCATGCAGGTCCTTTTTTTTTTCTTTTTTTTTTCATCCCCCCCGACAAAAGCTGGAGAAAGTCCTGATACATTTTTTTTTTTTTTTTTTTTAATTTTTAACCCATCACAATTATAATAATTATGATCATGATTTCAATCACGACATCTCTCATAATCATTTTCATGTATTATAACAATGATAACAATTATAACATAAATTATAATAATTATTATTACTTTGATGGTTTGATGATGACCTACGTTATGATCTCCAAACGTCCAAATTTTTTTTTCTTTTTCTTTTTTTTTCCTTTCGTGCTTCAAGTAAACTTGAAAATTGCAATTTTCCATCGCCCACATATTTCAATCATTATCTTTCATTTTAAATCCACAATCAATGTTAATAACTTGCAATACTCATCATACACAAAACAGAAACAAATGGGGGGAAAGCTTCCATTACAAAACAAAAGTTAAGAAAGATATATCATATTCATGAATTAAATTAGCAAACCGAAGTAATTAACAGCAAACGGCGGGAAGACCTGAAGTACACTTCCTGCAACTTTAACATTTTTTTTGTCCCTGGTCTAACTTGACACTCACAAAAAGGATAGATAGATCTAATACTTATAGGATAATTTAAATAATTATTACATGTGTTTACCTCTATAAGCAAAAAACAGCACTTCAAATTTTTATCTAATTCTTCCCTAATTTTCTCAATCCCATCTTTCACATCTTTAGATAGATGCTGAAATTTATGTTTGCAAGAAGAAAACCATAAGATTAGATTGTTCATATGACAGCAATTTTTAGGACGGGGTGTGAAAAAAGGGTTTTACTAATTACTAATAGTTGGTATTGAAGCAAAGCAAAGCAAGCAAGCAAGCAGGCAAGCAAATGTCTGTGTGGAAAACAGAATAAAAAGACATTTTGCCAAATTTTTGTTACATCTGTATGTCCATCAAATATGACCAATACCTTACTCTACTTCAACTTCCACATTCTGTTCACGAAATTGTCTATAAAAGGTCATTGCTTTCTATTTCTATTGATTTTCTTTCTTGATAGATATGTATAAAAGAGAATTGAATTATACGAACACCAGCAATTGTGGTTTTTTCATGAAGACTTTTAATCACCCAAAAATGATTATCAGAATTGAAGGATCAAATAAGAGGCAAACCCAAAAGAAGACAAAATACATGTTCACAACACCACACAATTACTTCAATTACAATTACAGGATATGGTTTACACAACATAAAAAGACAATAAAATCAAACAAAGACCCATTACAAAACCAAACCGTAAACTGGAAAAAAAAAAGAAAGAAAGAACAAAACCCAAAACCCAGATATAAATCCTCCCATAATCAACAGACAAAACAATATAAATAAACATTACATATACAATTTAAACATAAACTAAACAAAATGCACACACAGAATTTGAATGCTATACCATATATCTCATCTGACTAAATCCCAAAATTCTTTCACTTCCTAGAACAACATCTGGTCTCCTGGTGTAGGCTATCTGTGAATGTTTTATAAGTACATGTACTCAAACTCGACGGTGGTGACTTTGAAAATGATGAATATATAATGATTATTATATATATATTATATATTTAATTTCACTCATCTTTTGTCCTTAATAAACTGCGATTGGATGCAGGATTGTCTGTGTGTAGTAACATGAAATATATATATACATATACGTTGTGTATATCTTTTTTCTTGTTTCCGTTATATGTTTTATATGTTTTATTATTATTATTCCAGTCTTCTAATTTTCTCATTCTATGAAGAACGTGTTCTAGTGCCATACTGCCATAAACAATAAAAAAAACAAAACCAACAAAACAATTTCTTCCTTTTTCATGTCTTCATTTGTTTATTATTTATTTTACTTTATAAACGTAAATGATTTCAGTGCAAAGAAATTCTCATCATAAAATAAGTGACTGAAAATTTGCATGAAAATTTTGTTTTTGGAAGCAGAGCACCAGAATGTATTTGTATTTGTATATCATATTTATAGGAAGCTGTTGACTGTAAGGTCAGGAGAAACAAAATCAAAATGATTACTTAATCATTTTATCTATCTATAATAAATATAGGCCTATGGCTTTATTCAGATTGACCGAACATTACATGACTAGTACTAATTGAAATATCCAGTTATTAATCAATTCTATTCTATACATTGTACATAGTAAGTACTTGAATTCTAGCTACTGTTATTACTAAGACTAAGAACTAAAAGTCTGAATAGTTGACGGTTTCTAGACAAATACTATAGAAAGTCATTATCTTTGAGATGATTGGTTTCATTTTACTCTTTTCACCATCACCACTACTACTAATAATAAATTCTCTTTCATTTTTCTATGTTTGGGCTGGAGGATAAAAATTATTTTGTCTTGATTTTCCTTCTCCTTTCCTGATACATTGATAGTGATACTTTTTCCATAATTTCAATCAGAAGTGGGGAAGAGTCCTCTTCCAGCCAAGTCTTTGTCCAAAACTGTTCTAAATAATACATTTCCTCTGTGAATCAAAGGTTTATTTTTAGGGTTTTCCCACCTGATTTTAATTCTTTGTTCTTGTTTTGTCTTCTTTTTTTTTTTTTTTTTAATTCTTTTTATTATTTTTTTTTCATTTCCCCTTTTGTTTTTGTTTCCTATATGTTTGATTAAGTGTAATAAACATTTGTTATGAATTTTTTACATATCACTCACTTTGTACTGACTTGTGTCTTTTCATGGTTGCATTGTTTGTGTTGTCAAACCTCTTAACACTGCCAACATGGGGACCAATGGAAATGGAAAGTTGGCATTACAATTACAAAGAGTTTGGTGTTAGTGATTTACTTACTGTATATTATAATGAAAGAGGAATGATGGAGAATACTATATTAAGTCATATCTGTACCAGGGTAAAACAGGTGGAAGGCTGGATACGAATCAACAAATTTGGTTTATGAGATTTGGTAGAAAAAACGAATAATAATACAGTGCACACCACTTATATCGACATCTGCTATATCTACATTTCATTTATATTGACATGCTTTGGCTGGTCCCTTTTTTCTTTCTCTTTATTGTTGGTAAATTTAATCCTCTATATCAACATCCTCCTCACTCTTATTTATCTTACACCGACAGGACGATGATCAAACTAGCTAGGTAAGATGAGACCGGAAGACATTGTAGACCAAGATTGTGATCGCTAAAACAATACATTTATTAATAAAGCTGATTTGCAGGCTGTCAATGCGAGCCTGCACAGAGAGCTGGTAAAGATGGGGAGGGGAGGGGAGAAGATCTGTCTCTCCACTCCATGCATGCCCCTTCCAGTTCTGGAATGGTCAGAGTAGAGCAAGTGATGAGTACAGATTCTCATTCCCATCACCACTATCCACCACCACCACCCCTTCCAAATCCATACACAGTACATACAATTATTATTAGTACTGACACTAGATCTAGTGCTGGAACTTCACTGGAAGGATTCAATACACACGCCGCCCATGTCCACAACTATGTGGGTTCTCTTATATCAACATAAATTATCTGGAACCTTGTACATGCATTATGCATGTCGATATATCCGGTGTGCACTGTAAAGTGTTACTTGTGATCAATATGTCACATTATGTGGCATAATTTTACACAACATCCCTCATACTCATAGACTCATATGTACCGTATTGTCAGTCTTCCACACATTCATGATATACAGAGTGAAATGAAAAGAACTCAGGGAACCATCATGAAATGTTCATGCAAACAGGCTTTACTGGTATTCCATGTCTTTCACAGTTCACAACAATGAAATGACAATAATTATCAAAGATGAGAATATCCTGAGAGCAACATCATTTTCCCCATAAGTGGGAGGTAACACATGTACTGCATGCTACAATTCATGTTTGGACGGAATGGTTTTGGAGGTTAATTTTATTATAATTATATAATATTCAAATAAAATATTCTTAAAAATTATGCCTCCAATAAAGTTGGGCACATTTCATTACAGAAGTACTGGTAGGGGTCACTCATACATGCAGATTCTGCTTTAACTTCCATAATTTAATTTTTTTTTTTTCTTCCCATATTTTTTTTTTAAATTTATCCCTCTCTGTAGTTTTATTTCCTTTGTTAGGTATACATTTCATTTTCGAAATTGTACATTCATGTTCATTTTGAATAATGTGACATTTCTTTATAATTGATCTAGTCATAAACATACCTCCTTAAAAGTTAAAATTGAATTGAGAGAATCTGTAGTAGAGCTGCTCTCTTCCTACGGTTCAGAAAGTAAGATCATAGTCCTATTATATATTATTTAAATATATATATATACATGTACTCATACTAGCATTCTGCATTCATATTCTTATTTTACAATCAATTAATTACTAATTACACTTAAAAATACTCAGCAAGTCTTCATAATGCATTCATCACAAACACAAGTGCATTTCAATATTTTCAATCATTAACTTAACATATTATCTTGAATTAGGATGTATCATAAGAAAATAGATTAAATTTAAAAGACATGGGTGAGAAACTAAAATATTAAGCTAGTTGTTTTAATCTCCTGACATTGACATTACAGCAAACCTTAATGTATAAAAATAATTATTGTTAACAAAGCTATTTTGATCCTATAATTTCTGAAGTTATCTCATACATGATGATGCAAATTGGCCTAACAACTATCATTCTTAACGATCAAATAAATGAAAGCATTCAATTTTTTTAATTACCATATTATTTACTGAGATCGTAGCCTACTGATGTTGTTAAATAGACAATTTTTTTTTTATTTTCTTCTATAATTGAATTGAATGCCTTGATTTGAATTTCCAATTCCAAGGGTACTAATACTAACTAAACAATTTTGTTCAGCTTCAAATGAAACTAGAATTAGTATGTAATAAAATTGATCTTTGTCTTGTCTGGAATAGGGCGACTCAAGATGCTGCCCCTCTGGAAGGCCTCTCTCTCTCCTTCTGATATTCCATTTGAATTTTGGCATTAATATTCTCCCAGTCTACTTCCACCTAGAAGAGAGAATATAATTATTCACCATTATGTTAGTATTAGTACTATTAGCAATAGCAATTACATATTTCTATTCAATTCTATAGTGCCTTATTCTACCATGTGCTCAGAAGCGCTTCAAAATTTACAATGAGTATTATTAATAAAATTTATATAAAGATTAACAGTAACAGCAAAATAAAATCATCACATAGATTTTAGACATTATAAAACAATAGAATAAAATGTATGAAGCAAAGGCAACCCAATGCAGCCATTTACCAGATAGAATTATCTAGAGTACCAAATACACTGGAATCTGCTTAAACTTAAAGTGAACTCTTTGGGACCAGAAGAAAGTGTTCAATTTATCCGAGGTTCAGCTCAACCATTTGGGCCAAAATCAAAAGGAAAAAAAATGGGTGGAGACCCAGAAACAGTAGCTACGGGCAGTGGTGCGTCTAGGGTGAAGATGGGGTTGGGGGACAACATAGCAGGTGAGCCTAAACTAGAGCTCTTTCTTTCTGATTGCCGTCGTCAACGCAGAGCTGAGATTGTCTGCCAATGCTTGAGTCAAGGAATTTTATTTTCACAGCATGGCGACAGTGACACTGTCTTTTCGTTCTTCGGTCTCACTCATTTAGGGCAATCACTCTGTTCGATTCCCCAATGAAACCATTATTTTCTCACCCTACTTAAACATATATAGCATTTAAATCGGGAACACAGAAAATGGTTCACTTTAACTTTAACGATTGTTCACTTAAAGTGTGTTCATTTTTAAGGCAGACTCCAGTGGAATCACTATTGGTAGACAACATAAAAATTCCATCAATGCAGACAGTGCGGTTTGCCCATGTGGCCACATCACCTTATTGACTTATTGCAATCCCCATGGATTTGTACAGTCAATACTCCTTGAACTCTAAGGGTAACCTAGTTTAAAGCGTACAAGCAGCATTGCAATATTGTATCGTAACATAGGTACAACATACAACATGCCTATAGCCTAACTACTAAAATATTAATAAAGAACACATACAATTGCAATACAATGTGAAAGAGAAAAAAAAATGGAAATGGAGTGAATGCAACTGGTTGGGACAGAAAGAGAGAGGAGGCAGACATACAGACAAAAAGAGAGAAAGGGCAGACATACAGACAAATGGAGAGCGGGAGGAAAAGAGAGAAAGACATACACAGACAGAGAGGGGCACACGGAGAGATATAGGCCTACCATACATGCAGATGAGGAGAGAAAGAATATGTGGATATGTGTGAAATTTTATTGTGTGTATGAATGAATGAGTGAGTTTGGTATACCATTACCATTAATAATTTATGATACATATTTTCATAGAGGCAAAAAAAGTACCTACATATTTGACGAGTTCCAAAATTTCAGCCTAAATCATTTTTACTGTTTCATACAACTCACCCCTTCTTTGTACTGTAGAAATCTTTTATTAGTTTCTGATTTATCTGTGCGTTGCAAGAATTTCTGTCGGAAACCTAGCACAGTGTCGACGTGAGTTTTGTGTTTGACAGCCAGTTCCAGAGCTCTGTATCAGAATGAAGTAATAACAATTATAATATCTATGGTAATAATGATAATATGAAGAAGAAGAAGAAGGATAACAATAACAACAATATGATAATAATGATGATAACAATAACAACAATAATAACAATAATATTAATAATAATAATAATAATAAATAAGTGAATTATAATTGTAGTAAGGTCTTTGATGCTTTTGAGATTTCCCCACTGGACTGCATAGGGCATGTACTATACTACAGTGGAGTCCGCTTAAAGTGAACTCTTTGGGATAAGAAAAAAGGGTTCACTTTATCCGAGGTTCACTTTAACCATTTTGGCCAAAATCAATGGGAGAACCCACGTTATTCCGTTAAAATTGAAGCCTTGCATTCATATTGTACCTGAATTCCATATTTGGGGATCTTCACTGTTCGTTGAGGTTTGTACTCAGCATCAATCAAACCTACACGTTTAGTAACCTAGTGCACTGGACGTGATCGTTGCAGATAGATCTATTAAAATCACACTGAGGTGCTTTTACATTATCCATACACTTTTCTTCACTCCTGCTTAAACACAGCTCGTCACAATGACCACAATATATTTAGGGTGCTTAGAGAAATAATATAACAATTCAGTTATTTCTATATGTAGGTTCGTGCGACTGCAAGACTAACGCTATCATCCGTTTAACCTGAATTCACGAAACCCTTATTATTATTTAATATTATTAACATACCACGTGTATCCTCTCATCTAAGCCCTATTCTTATGTTACTGCATGAGAGGAAAAAACAACCCCACCCTGTTTTTTAACTCTCTGAGTGCTGGCCCCCGGGAAAAGGCGAAACCCTTGAGTGCTAGGGTTTTTTGACCGTTTTCAAA
>JBCJKE010035520.1:1831-19237 GCA_039654525.1 Melibe bucephala | reverse complement strand
GAGCCCTGGGGTACTCCAGAGGTTACTTGACCAGGTTCTGAATTTTTTCCGTTTACTACAACTTCTTGGGTACGGTATTTGAGGAAATTCGCAATCCAAGCAATTGTTTTGTCATTGATGCCGACTGAGGTCAATTTTTGTATAAGTCGTATATGTGGAACTTTATCAAAGGCTTTAGCGAAGTCAAGAAGGATGACGTCTGTCTGGCCACCTTAGTCTAATTCTGCCTGAAGGTCATCGAGATGTGTGTGAGTGTGTGTGTGTGTGTGTGTGTGTGTGTGTACTGATACACTAGGCATGTATGTTCAATAAACGTAGCCTGGCTAGTTTAGTTATAGTTATATTGGCAGAAACAGGGCGTTGCTGTTTATTCCAGAACCGGTAATCATATTTTCCCTATACACCGCCGTACCACTCGTACGGAGGTCTAGCAGTTTGAGTGCCATTGAAATTGAGTGCAGTCTGGCAGTAGGCCTAGCAGAAGCCACAAAAGAACTGTCAAGATCCAGGCAAGTCAACCATGGCTGAAGTTGATCTGGCACAGAGGGCAAAACCGGGTGGCGACACCATATTTGGCAAAATAATTCGTGGGGAAATCCCCTCCCACTTTTTGCACCAAGATGACAAGGTACGATGGTAAAAGCAGATACCTGTAGATCTAGATCTATCAAATCTAGATCTATATATATATAGTACATAGCCTAATGCAACAGTCCAGAAACACCTTCCACTTCCATATAGAATCTAGATCTAGATCTAGATCTAGTGGCCGTACACAGAAAAAGTGTCGGAAATGAGAGGCCGCCAGGGAGCACAAATAAGAATATTCATTCAGAGAGACAAAAATAAGTCCTAGATAATGTACAAGCTACAAACATTCAGTTCATTCATACGGGGTTAGATCTAATAGCAAAATTGTCATTTTGGGATTCAAAACAATTAAATCTAGATCTAGATCTTCTTCTAGCATAGAACTAGGTTTCTAGATCTAGATCTAGATCTAGATCTAGATTCTAGCACCACCAGGAAAGTGCAGAGTAGTAAGTAGAGTAATAATATAATAAAGATCAAGTTGTATACAGAAGATTTTTAAACTAAGAGTCAGAGGGAGGAGTGAATACATTCAAAAGCCATCTAGATCTAGATCTAGACCGACACTGGAGTGATTTAGCAATTCTGTATAAAACCCCTCCTGTCAGAAACCTGCTGGCTAGGCTGTACTTGCCATGCATGTTGCTGTGTGTGTTGTTATTATGATGCAGAGATGATCATAAACAGGCCTTTAACAGAGGCCGCAAACGTGCAAAGTCAAGTAAAGTCATTATTGAATAGAGGATTAAGTTTATATTCACACTAATGACAAAGAGAAACTGCACGCATTGACAATAATGCTCAGTTGACTGAGTCTGTCAGCTTTAATGAAGAAGAAGAGAGAAAAAAGAGACCAGCCAAAGCATGCCGATATAATGGAAATGTCAATGTAATATAACTTTATAAGTGGTGTGCACTGTACTACATTAGGCATATGGCTGAACCATCATACTCGTAGTAATCATCCTTTCCAGGGTATTAGTATCAGTACAGACAATTTGCTGTAGTATCAGTACTACTACCCAACACCGATTCAGAATAAGCAATTTGTATTGTTCCCAACATCGGTTGGAATAAGCACAACCTTTTAAATCTTAAAATATACACACTACACAACACACATTAACATGCATGTTGATTTCTAAAATAGATTCTTTTATAATAGTCTAATTATTTTTCAGCACACTGACAAGAATACTCAGTTGACTGAGTCTGTCAGCTTTTATGAAGAAGAAAAAGGAACTCATAGAGTCTTTTTAGCATAGAGAATATAAAGCAAAATGTCAGAATTTGATGCCTTTATTTACCTAAACTTTATAGATTAGAAGTAAAGAGGTGTATCAAATCTGGACATTTTACTGACACATTACTGTATATTTAACAATTAAAAAACCATGGGATTAGTCAACTCCCTGTCTGGTTATATTCTAGCCAGATTAAAATAGACTCTCTTGATCCGTCTAGTCTTCCTAGAGACCACTCACATGATCGTCGTAGTCCCAGACAGCCAGCACAGTGCCCATTGCGATGTTTTGACTGGAGTCCGAATAGGATTCGAGTCCGAATAGTCACTTCGAATGTTCTGAATGTCTATTTTGATAAAATCATGGGCCCTCTATGTAAAATATAGGTGTGACATGACTGACAGCACAAAAATTGTAAAAGGTTTTATGTTGAACTGTTTTTATGGTCTGAAATAATGTAAATTGGGGGGCATTTTAATTTTACATTTTTATGGTGATCTTATAGTGTGGTAATATAATTCATTTAAAAGCTGGGTTCTGAATGCTTTGGGGTTTTCAGCATGAACCACATTGTCTTCGAGACTGATCCATTTAGATACTGTCCTGACAAAGTGAGTGGTTCTGTTTTGGTGAAATTAATTTTGTTTGGTCTATCATTGTGTCTTGAAAAATTTTCTTACCGGTTTTAATGTTGTGAATGTCGAGTCCAATTTGGAGTATATTAGTCTCCCAGGACAGTCTTTGTTAGATAAAGAGAGTTATCAGGAGGGAGGGCTGGTGGTAAACCTTTGACCACCCATAGGAAAAGGTCAGGCAGAGTAAGTTGCGTCTTTTTTCCAAGGGGAGTCGGCTACATTTCTTCAGAAAATGTATGCCTAGTGCCATTGATTTGTAATCACCAATGATGAAATGGGCCGCATTCCATTACACATGTTTGATTCCGTCAATATCCTTTTAAAGGTATGATTCCCACACTATAGTACTATATTCCAGTGGTGATGTGACTAATGCTAAATAGCCTGATTTTCTGCAGTTTGCTCAGTATCTTTTAAGGTTGTGATGGATGAACCCAAGGGCGCAGTTTGCTTTTTACTTTTTATATCAGTGTTTTGCAACATGGTAAATAGTGGAAAAGCCTTATGAACTAAAAGGCTGAAGATGTAATTCCAGAAATGCTCTTTTAATGTTTTATTTTTATTGTATGAATGATTGTTTTGTTGATTTTTGTGTCCTATGTAATGAGGGTGATAAAGTATGTCTCCCTCCTGTGTAATGCAGGGTGATAAAGTACGTTTCCAATATCCAATTCTATGTAAAAGAAAAGCAATATTGTATTATTTAGTCTCCCAGCTACATTGTCCATCTCATCCACAGTGCATCGTCCTTAAGGACATCAACCCCCAGGCTCCTGTACATCTTTTGGTGATTCCAAAGAAACCAATTGTTCGTATAGCAGATGCAGATGATTCTGATGAGCAGGTGAGATCTTCAAAACAATGCATACTTTGTGCCCTTCACTTTTACATCATGAATTTCTTTATTTCATGATCACCATGAGATTGAACACACTCTGAAATCTTGAAATAATAATATATCCGTAGTGTGTGTGTGTTTGTTGGACCTGTGTGATGACTAAGGCTAGGAAATCTCCTCGGTTAATGTGAGTACAGGCTGGGAATGGTCAGTTTAGAGAAAAGAAATGCTGTTGAACCTCTTAAATAAGGCTTGTGTGTACTTTGGAAATATGGGGACGAAATCTCAGGGAAGGGGATTTAAAAAAAAAAAAAGTTTTCAGTATGTAAAAAGATATTAATAATTGGAAAATACTACAAAATGATCTTAACTCACTCCAACAATGAGGAAAAAGACTTGAAAATGGAATTTCACCCAGAAAAATGCCAAGTACTTAAAATATCAAATAAAAAGAAACTTACAGAATCAAACTAGATCTATTAACAAACATTTAAAATTGCAAATAGTGCAAAATACCTAGGTGTTAACATAGATAATAAACTACAGTCAAAAGACCGAAACCTTTCAATATATAAGTAAGCAAATGGCTTACTAGCATTCCTAAAATGTATTTTCAATGACTGCCCTAAACATTTTAAAGATACTCTGTTGACTGAGTCTGTCACTTTTATAAAGAAGAAGAAACTACCAGTCAGTGTAAAGGACAGTATAGATACAGAAGATTTAGCTTAAATGTGCAACATTAATGTTTAAATACTAGCTGTCTAATTACTTTTCGCTTTTATTTTCTAGTTATAATGTGGAATACTGAACAAGTTTGTGCAAGAAAGAAAAAATGCTAAAAGAAGAGCTTACATTACAAAGATAAGCTTAAACCATTTGAAGCGTAATTTAAACAGAGAAGCATCATAGCCATCTTACTCAGCACTTTTTAGATCTTTTAATCAAGAAGAAAATTTTAAGTGCAGCGAATCACCTATGTCTCTTCAAATTTTGGAAAGTCGCTGGAAATTATATGGCCACATATTAAGATGCAATGAGGACACACCAGCAAACAAAGCCATGTGTCTGTACTTCTCAAAATCTGAAACTAAATTCCCGGGACGACCTATTACAACTCTCCCTGACACACTTAATAATGATATGAAGAGACTAAAATCGCCATCGCTAGCAGTAAAAACTGCAAAAGACTTAGAGTTCCTGCAAAGAACCTTGTACAATTGAAGGCGGTGGAAGATCCTCACAAGAGACATCAGAAAAGCAGCCGAGGCCTCAATGTCGGTCGACTAACAGACGAACGGCAATAAGGCAGTCAAGTAATCAAGAAACATGGTGAATTGGGAAGGTTATCCAAATTTAAAGAGGTTGTGCTGTAACTATAGACATTCATTGACAATTATAATGTGTTGAATTTCTGTCTCTTATTGACTTTTAGAAGAAGCACTTAATGACAGGATCAATAAATAAAGAAAGCAAGGCTTTACATCCGTCCTATTTATGTTAGAGACTTTGGGGTTGGTTATTTTTTCTTTTCTTGGTTGGTTTTTTGTTTTTGCAAGTAGTTTTTGTTGTGTTTGGGGTTTTTTTTTTTGTTTTTTTTTTTATTTTCTTTTCTCTTTTAAAAAATTAAAACATTGTTTAGAATGGGTCATTCATTCTCATTGTTTTGTTTTCAGGGTAGTTCCCACAAGTCCTTAGATTCTGTAAAAACAAAGTTAAGGCCTTAAAAAGTCGTCATTTTGAATACTAGGATCTCAAATCCTTAAATTCGGCATTCTTAGCATAGCAAAAGGCAGGAGAAATTGTAAAGCATGAAATGTCATAGCATGAGACGGCCAAAAAATACATAGCAGGAATGGAACACAGTTTTTGTAGTCCTTAAATAAAGATTCCTTAATTTTCATTTTGAAATCTGTATATACACCCTCTAGGGTGTGTTGGGTGGTGTGTGTATTGTGTGTTTTGAGGGACAGGATGATGGGGTAGGGGGCGTTGTGCATGTTTTGTTTTTTTTTCAATGCAGAGTACTTACGGCAATTCATTTTTTTTTTTCGTATCCTTGTCACAAATTCGTAATACATGTAGTTCATAGATGTCGTCCTTTAGTTAATGGTTTACTCCCTCAATATATGCGAGTAACTGTTACTGTTTCCAAATCTGTAGTATTACATTTGATTAAAATTTTATTGATATGTATCTTCCAGATTTTGGGTCATCTTCTCCTGGTTGCCAAGAAAATGGCAAAAGAACATCACTTAACAAATGGCTATCGTATCATCATCAACGATGGTCAAGAGGGAGGCCAGTCGGTCTACCATCTCCATGTTCATGTTATTGGTGGTCGTCAGCTAGGATGGCCTCCTGGCTAAATTGAACCATGTTGATAATAATTGCTTGATTGGTCTGAGTTACTCTTTCTCAATGTTCATGGTGCTGGTGGTTTCTCTGTCCCATTCTGTCTCTTTCCCTCTCCATCTATCTATCTATCTATCTATCTATCTATCTATCTATCTATATCCCTTTCTACTCTCTGCCTTTCCCTTTTATCCCATGTCTTCTGTCTTACACTTTTATATCTGTGTAAGTTCTTTTTCTAACCAGAAGCAACACTAGTTACTGTCATTATTATTATTATTATTATTATTATTATTATTATTATTATTGACTTACTTGACTTAATGCCTTTCACCTCCCAGTCCTTCGACCGGAATACTTTGGCTGCCTCTCGTATGTTCTTCACCAATAGCTTCCATCTGATCAATCTCATTCAATGTGAAGGGTGTGGCGATGTTGTTATCCACTTTTGTCAGGTCATTGTTGAGCACTACTGTACTGTGGTGAGAGGACATCCAGGAAAAATTTCATCTGTATTTTCAAAGTAAAATTTCATTGCTTTTCTTGCTGGTATATCTTTGTTTCTTCTTAGTATGTGACTGAAAAGGTGCCATCTATTTTCTAGAATTTGACATATGTATTGGTATTATATATTGATATTGTTACTTAAATGTGCCAAAGCGTACCGCTTGTAACATCTACCCAGTTTGTTTTTGCTTGAAAATTCGCAAAAAAATTTATATCAATTATATGAAGAGGCGTAAAAATGTTAAAACGTAAGTTGAGTCCAACATGAATTAATTGCAATTGATTGGTAAAGAGAAATATGGGTGATAAATTGGAGTAAATCTTGACATGTTATGTCTCATGACAAAATGATCACAAAGCAAATCTTTGGGTGGAAACTGGGGGCAGCAAGGGCAAGGATAGTAGATTTCCTAGGGATTTCAATATTGAGAACCTTGAGCTTAAACTTAAACTGTGACTTTATTCTTCAAAACGGAGGTTAAGTTGCTTAGACAGTGAATACTGCAATGGGATAGCACTAGTTTCTCCTCATACAAATCAGTTAAAACAAGTCCCATTATCAAATTGCCATTTTCTTAAAAGTGTCAACTCTCCCCTATCCAACTCATTGTAAACTAATGAGAAAACATTAAACCTGTTTTGTGATAATATATACATGTAGGCTTACTCAGAACAAAGAAAAAAAAGTTTGCAACTATAGAGCTTTTAAGGGATATATATCTGTGTTAATTTGGGTGTCTTGCTAGCAAAGTGAACAAATTACCTACAGTGTTATTTGTAAAGTTTGACCTTTCTTGATAAAAAGTAGCGGAACGAGTGAAAATGCTTCAAAATATATATTCTTAAGAATATGATTGGAAGTAAAAGCTTGGGAAAGTACTGCCAATCCGTCCTATCATGTGCTCTCTAGCTATCACTAGGTCTTTACAGTTCTTGCCACATGTCTCAATTTCATTCTCCCGGCCATGTTTTTCTTAGCCAGTTTCTTGGTCCTTTTGGAATCTTCATAAGATTGCAAATAAATGTTGGATTGCACTTTTTGAAGTTTTCGTGTTTGCTGTGATTGATTGCCATTTTGATTCCCTCCCTCCTGTTCCTTATCCATGTAAAATAATTGTTCAATCTACATTACTTACAATTACAATTGAACCTGATACACAGATATAACAGGAGATTATCAGTGTACTTATCAAGTGTTTTAGTGTTAACATCTTTTTCCATTTCAATTTATCTTTCTATTTATACCATATATTGTATCTTTTATAATGTTTTAATAACCCTTACAACTTAGGGTAATTGCCAGTTAATCAGATGTGATGATTTATATGAATTTGTTAATTGGACATTGGGCTTTTAAAACTTAAGCAAGATTTTATCTTCATGTCTTATGTCTCTGTAATTGTAATTATTATATATAATGTTTCCTTTTTATTTCTGACATTTTGTGTTTTTATAGCTAGATTAAAATTGTACATCTGTACGAGCTTGAGTGAAATTCTTCTCCTTTTTTCTAAAAGATAGAAGTTTCAGATAAAGATCAAGCCCTTGTGTTCATGTACTTATAAAATCGTGATAGCCAATACTGTTATACTTCCAAAAATCATTCCTGTTTGTTGTGACATAAGTATACCGTGCTCAAATTCACAATGGCTGTGGCATGAGCATTTCAAACTTGACTCATTTGAATTATTTTATAATTGTAATATTATAACCATGAGTATTGGTGTTAATATAGCTACAGTCACTGTCATTAGTATTACATGTGCTTGATTGATGTAGCATGTTCTATTTGCTGTACCTACTGAATACAGCATTATTCTTCATCTCTTGAAGTGAAGTAAACCTACTTCTTATTATTAAATAATTATCTCGTATTCTCTTTGTGTTTGTATTCTTAGTCTTAATTATGACTGTTATTGGAATATAACAGCTGTAGGTCTATTTAATTATGTTATTTTCATGATTTTACGTTTTTTAATCTGGCTTCCAGATATCTTTACACAAACACTTACCCCCTTGTGCTCACTTTTTTACAATTTGCACAGTTCCTTCAAAGTTTTTTCCTCTACCCTTTAAATTTTTGCCCAGTTCTTCAGACTTCAGACATATAGTTAAATTTTTTAATTTTATGAGGACGTTATTGAGGCATGTAGCCAAAAAACATTCCTTGGCATAAATTCTGAGACATTTTTTGAATGCATTGACAAAATCACATCTTCAGTTTATATATATATAAAGAAAAAAAATCGTTTAAGTTGATAAGAAGCTGCACAAAATGGAGAAAAAAAAAGAGACAAAAAAAAATTGTAATGTTTAACTCATTGAAGATGCTCCGACCATATATGGCCTACACTTCACTTATCTGCTGAAGATTCCTTGATCATATACAGCTGGCAATATTTATACTTACACTTACGCACCATTTATTGTTAGAGAAACACAATGCAAGAGAGTGTATAACTAAGAAATTAAAGTCTGACCTTTTGTTGGAATTATTCCATCCTTAGCAGATCATAATCATAGCTGCTTTGTTTATAGTTCAATCTATTTTTAGATGTGTGGCATTAAAAGTGGAAACATGTACCCAATACTTCTCTTTCATGTTGTAAAATTGTACACTTGATATGAAGGTGTCAGTGGGAGAAAATTTTACATATTTGAAAAGTTGATATGTTCCTCTCCATATGTTTCTGTACAAGTACAAGATATGTGTCATTATCACCACTGTCAAAAATTTTACACCTCATTGAAAATGGGTCAAAATCTTGCATCTCAGCTGTTCAGTGGGTGTCATGGCAATGCATCTTCATTGAGTTAATGGAATATGTGTGGTTATAGTTGAAGGTGTTCAATTAATATTATTTATCGATAATTTATGCCCTTCAACTCCCATATAATATAATAAACTGAAATTGAAAATTGCTCGACTGCCTTATCTGTAATGGTTGCAGTCTTGTAACGTAAATTGTCATAACACAAATTAAATACTTCCGTGAATCACCTTGCCTTTGTATGATTTTTTTTTTCTTTTTTGTCAAGTCAAGACTTTATATTTTGATAATGTGCAATCTCTCAATTCTGTATAGTTTTTTGCATGTGTAATTAGTGTGAATCCATAAAATGCATAACTCATTAAATTATATATTAGAGAAGTTGCAGTGGCCAAGAGGCATTGTTCCAATATTTTATCTGATGATTTTCAAATTTTCCTTACTGTCCTCATCATAAAAAGGCAGGATGGGGTGCCTAGTCCATCCAGGGGTGGATATCAACCAACAACTCAAACACTTGAGAACTTTTGACACATAGAGGGCTATGTTACTGAATTGATGAGGGATGGGAATCAGTCACATAAATATAATATGTCTGCATTCTCACTTGTTCCTCTCATTCATTTCTCATTAAATGAATAGTAATAAAGTAGTGAGAACCTTAGTCTTTAATAGATGTTGATTTTCACATCAACCGTCAACAAAAAAACAAACAAATGACTCATAATGCAGTCAAATAACATTAAATCTAGATGGATAAGAAATATTGAAGGCTATTGACATATATTTACATATTAAGTTATATATCCAACAGGATATTGAATCAATCATGCGCTCACATTCATATTATATTAAAAAAAAAAAAGAAAGAGGAGGGAGAGGATTTGTGCAATTAACTACATGTATTACAAACACAAGGAAGTTAACATTTCCACATCTCATTCTCAAGCCACAATACAGTCATTGCTACAACTGTAGCAGTTTTATTGGGAGTTCAATATTTCACTGAAAAACGTTTATAAAGTAAGGTTCTCACATTTTGATACAGCAATGTTCAATCATGTGTATCTAACCCTTTTTTTACTGATAGCCAGCCACATAGTAGGCCCATCCTGCATTACAAACTCAAGGTAAGCAACTATGTCAAAGTCAAAATGTTTAATAGCATTTTTAAGAATTCACAAGTATATTAATTTATAGACTGAACAAAGAGCAAAATTATCAAGTTTTGATACAAACGCTATTCATCAGTCATTATTCCTGAAGAATAGAGAGGAAAAACTAGAGAACATTTTTTTTTAAATTATAACTAAATACACACAATGCAAAACGTATTTGTTGAACTTGTTGGGGCAACAGAAATAGTTCGAGGAATCCATGACTCAAACAATAAGTGAAAGCACTGGGTGATAGGGGAATCCTTTTGTTTAGTTATCGTATATAGTAATATAATAATAATAGGGCAATTTAATATTGAAGTCATGTCCCTCTATCTTCTTCAGCGAGGATTCTTTTCTTTGTTTTTTTTTTAATTTTGTTTGTTTTTGAGTTTCAAAAGTAAGAGCAGTTAATTTTCTTCACTGTGCCATTTTCCTGTCAAGCTACTGGTATTGAGTAAATGAGGATTCAAAGAATGGACTACAACTAGGCCTACACTATGTAAAGTGCTAGTACTATTGTAGATATATATTTTAAGATGCCGGTTACCTAAGACCAGTGTGATGATGACTTCAAGGCATGGATAGTCTATGATAGGCCAGGAGTGTGTTGTTCGGATGCTACCAGTAAATGTAGTAGGCCTAGTATTAGTATTACTACTGCCGCCTTTTCACACAACCTTTACCCAACTACATATTAAAATTGTGTTATAGATTTCTTATTAGATTGAACACTAAGCACAATGCGCAATAATCCAATAAGCACAATTATGTAGAAATCCTTAACCTTATGTCAGCATGGTGTGGGCTATTTTTAATCACAATCACAGGTTTGTGGGCTTTTCACACTACCAAGATGGGGATAAATTACTTGCACAGCTTGAGCAGCAGGTAGAAAGTTTGACGAATCCATGAATACGGTTGACTGATGCGTGAAAAAAATATAGTGAAAATAAAGGAAAATATTCAGGACAATGCAGTTAGTTTGAAGAATCCGAATATATATAAGTGAAGTTTTTATTATGTAATTAATTAATATTAATAATGATGATAAGCTTCACAGTCCTATAGATGCTCGCCCTAAACTGTGTGTGCTAATGCTAATTCTTCATTATGTCCATCACTCTTTTTCCAGGCTTCTCTATCTTGAGCCAAGCTTCTCACTTCAGTAATTAATCACCACCTGCAAAATGGATTTCATTGGATCTAGATCTAAATTTCAATCACTTTCAACTGAGTCATCAAAATCATGCGTTGCTTCAACTCATTAGCAGTGAATTGGTGCTAAAAGTAATTGAAAACAAAAACCCAAAACAAAACCATTCTGTTTATACTTTTTCAAAGGTCAATTTAAAAAAGCCTCTCCTGGCTTTATATATTAAAAACAAAACATCAGAAGGAAAAAGCTATAATTTACTGTAACCAGCAGCCTTATTATACAATGCTCTGCTATAAAAAAAAATAATACAAAAAATAGATGTGGCCTATGGCAGGTATGTAGTACTAGTACTCGTGGTTTCATTCAAAAAAAAAAAAAAGTATATACATGTATATATATATACACATATATAATCTCTCGTTCACATATATGTATTTCAGACATGACAATGAACTGACAAGGAGGCATTTTTTCAAAACAGCCATGTATTCTTTAATTTCACTTTCAACAAGAAAAAACATAAAAAAACTAGCACTTCTCCTAAAATTTGGTAAAATCTCAAATGACTCATGGATCCAACCATTTTAAGACTAGCACTAGCACAGTTGACACCGCCAATAAGCACTCAAACTAAAAAAACTCAAAACATCCCCCGGCTTCAAGCACGCAATCTTACTCTTACCTATCCCGTGTTAAATAAACTACATTCCTTTAAGCACAGTCACTCCTGCCTCAAGCTAGCTCCATCTTAAATTCATGATCTTATATAATGCATTAAAATTACATAAAATTACAATGTCTCAGCCTCCGACCAGAAAATGGTGGCATTTGTACATGTACATGATATGACAACACCAATAAAATCTAATTACATGTATTTCAGAAACTGTACGACAGATAGTGTATGCTTGGGTGTCGGTGTCCGAGTGTGTGCTCATGAGCCATGAAATGCCATCTGGCACATCGAACAGGTCTAGACCCAGCTGTTTAGGTTAAAAAATATTGTGAAGGACTAGTGTTTTCAACTGGTCATAGTGATAGTGACAGGTCCTAGATCCAAGCCAATGCTGTCAACGCTGGGTTGCTTAATAAAACTGCTCAAGCCCGGGACATGTTGATTGGTCTACACATTTTGTATTGTCATTAGTGGGTGAAGCTTTTAGCTAAAGGGAAAGTGTAAAACACTGTTTGGAATCCCCAACAACCTATCTAAACTTCCCATGTTCTACCAACACTACTCTGATGCCTAGATGACATTTACTAATTCAAAAATAAATGCAGCAGAATCTTGGTCTTGGTTACCATACCCCAGCTGGCCCTAGCATACTAGTAGTCTACAGTATAAGAATCGTACTGAGATGAATTTTTACGTCATCTCAGCATCACACTTGAATACATCAAACATGAACACACATAGTGTGTACAAACACACATACACAAACAGGTCTAGTTGCTATAATGTTTATTTCTGAGTTATAACGTGCTGCATGGAAGGGAAACAATGTTTTGTTTTTGTTTTAATTTCGGCCTCAAGCATGCTTCAACAATAAACATGCTTCAGCCTAACCCTAAGCAATGTGCTTATTGGTGGCGTCAACTATACTACAATGTGCACACATATATTCACAACAACAATAACAAATCAAGGCAAACATGTCGAGCCAAAAAAAGCTCTCAAAAAACAGGTAAATCAAATATTTAGTTGTGCTACATCCACCAAATTCGGTATGATCTTTTGATCTGCAGCAAGAGTGTTAAGCTATGTATTAAAAATGTACTAAATGTATATCACATTGGTTAACACTTTAATTCAATTTGTCACATATTTATATATTAGAGTTTGACAATGCAATCACTCATTCTCTCTCATTGTCTCTCATACATAGTTTTTTTTTAATCATTTGAAAAAAAAAAAAAAAAATACCACACGTGCCAGTATAAAGAGAATTATTTTTACATCTTAAAATATATCCATGATGATAAGGGATTCTGTTGTTATTTACTAGTGTTTCCCAGTGGGCCTATAAATTTTGGTACAGTACTCTGAGTACATTGTCCTATGACTTGTGCATTAATTTCCAGGAAAAAAATGCTGGCAGATCCAAACCATAGCACCTTAGAGATAGACAGGGGACGGTTCATTTTTTCTCAGTCCACTTCTTTTTTTCTGTACTTATAAAGTTTTGAAATTCTCACCCAATTTCATAATTTTTGTTGTTGCTTCTTTGTATTAAGTTTCATTATTTCAATTTGATGTGTCATTTAAATTTACATCATTAATCTTTTATTTTTATAGGATGAATAGGGCTACTAAACTTCCTTGTGGTAAACAACATGGTGAAAACATTTAGGATGAAAATGCACAAAATCGGAAAAAGAGCATTTTCAATAATTGCTTAAAGAAAAAAAAAAAAAAAGAGGTGGACAGAAGTTTGATGCTTAAAGCACAAAATATATGTACTGTAGGAGAGGATGACTTCTTACATTTCTCACCTTAGAAAGTTCTTCCCATGAATAAATAAAATAAAATACATATATTATTACAATCCAAAATAAAGAGGAAATATAGAATAAAAAAAAAAAAGACCCAACTAAAAAACCAAATAGGATCATAAAATACAGCATGGATGAAGACGGGAAAAGATTATGATCAGGTGAACCAGAGAGAATCATTTTGCTGACTGAGGAATCTGTGGTAAACCAAATTCATCCACTGGAACATCACCCTGTAGAAAACAAAAGGGGAAGAAAGTGTACACTTTACAATTTACCCATTATGGACATATTGCAATTTAACAGTTCAGATATGTACATGAAGTTTTTAAATAACTGGTTAAGAAATAACTATAGCCCATCTTCATTCATTAAGAAAGGTGTCTAAATGTGTCCGTTATTGTCAGGCCTAACTTAGGGAATCAGCAGCCTAGGCATTGAAGAGCCAAAGAAGCCAAAGAGCCAGTCCTCTCCAAATGTCACAGTGGTGTGGAGGGTTTTTTTTTGGCAATATTTATTTTCTTGTCCATTCTTTGATTCATCACATCATTTTCTTCCCCTGTCTTTGACACTTCCTTCCATGGTCACTTGGACAATTGTCTTTGCTAGACCCTTCGATGGCATTATGTGAACACAACATTACAATTACATTTTCCTTTTTCTTACATTTCCAGTTGGTCTTCATGGCATCTTGAACGTAGAAATTATTTAACACTGATTCTTCCATATAATTACACAAAACACATTTCCACACAGCATAAAATAGTGACATGCAATAATTAATAGAGTTTATATTATGGCTCTCAACCACAGGAACCCAGGCACTGAGTTCTTTTATTAAAGAAATAAACCAGATTGTATACATATCTTGATAAAAACTAATTAAGATGGGAAAAGAGAGCACAGAGCATATATTAAGTATGTGAATGGATTAAAATAATTAAGCATTTCAGACAGATTCATACCAATATGCAACACAGGTTGATGTACTAGGCAAGTAGTAGTATATTGATGTAGAAACAATATGCATAATCGGGAAATAAGGGGAAAGGTTAAGAAATTCAGTAAGTAAACAAATGCATCTTTAAATCCTTCTTAAATTTTAAACATGTGGGATTTGATTTCTCCTAGAGGTCAAGGCAACTTCTTTCAGAAATTGGGGCAAAAAACTGAAAATGATTTCTCATCTTATTTTATCTTAAGGATAATAAGCCTGATCCTCAGCACTATAAATTTAAAAAAACTGTTCCATTTTTCATTGTCAAAAATTAAACGGTGGGCCATTTCGCCAATTAATGGCAGTAGTCATTAGATCTGGTCCTTCAAATATCATAGATCTTGAATGCAATGAGTTTAGCATGGAGAGGATGTTGCATTCAAAGAGCTTAAAAAAAAAAAAATGTTGCTCCTTAGAGACCATTCAAAATTTATATTGTCATAAAAAACATCTTACTTATCAACCAGGGTCTAAAACATCGATCATGACATCAATTTAAATTACAAATGACACCACTTTCCTGGATTCTACCCATATGTAAGTTTCCGATTACGGGGGAACTCAATTAATATCAGAGGCTGACGATGAAATGATATTGACTATAAGCAATATTACCATTAGTCATCCTTGGAAATGTTACCAAAACTGAATTCACAACATTGAAGAAAGATACAGAAGACTCGAAAACATCCAAGAAAGTAGGCTCATTGCTTGGAAACAAAGATGACATTGAACATCACAAATATCTGTCAAATTTAGCATGAAACAAACTTACTAACATTTGGAAAAGAACTGACAAAACAAAACAGAAAACAAGATTAAAACTGTACAATTCTTTGGTGAAATTGAATCTGCTCTACAATTGTGGCACATGGGCAGAAGAAGACAAATTAGATGCATTCCATAGGAAACAGCTACAAAGAGTTTTAGGCATATTCTACCATACAAAAATAATGAACAACTCACTGTATAAAAAAATGTAAAGAAACACCCCTTTCCATTCAAATCTTACAAGCTAGAGGGAGCTTTTTTGGACACATTTTGAGGTGTAACCCTGAAATTCCCTTAAAAAAAGCAATGACCTTTTATTTTAAGGATAACATCAAACGACCAAAAGGAAGACCATCAACAATACTCCCAGTAACAGTAAACAACGAACTGAAGAGACTTAACAACAACGCAATCCAACAAACATCAAGGAAAGTTTTAGAAAATCTGAGAGACAGCGCACAAAACAGACAAAATTGGACAACATTTACAACAAGGAAAAGGAAAACTGCCGAAGCTGCAAGATCAGATGAAGGTTCTAAGTCAAGTAAGTCAACTTCAGGTGTGACAGATAGGACACAAATTATTGCAATAAGTGTAAATATGTAGATATTGCATCAAATCCATAACTAGATTTAATACATGATACATGCTGTTCAGATCACATAAACTAAGACTTACAGCCATAGAGTCGGCCCCTGGTTCACTTGTGGGTGCTGAGGGTGCTGCGACGGCATCGTCCAAGTAAGAAGAATCTTCATCGAGACCAAATTCATCTCCCAAGGCATCAAGCTCAGCTTCAAGCTCATCATCATCGATTTCTGGCATTCCATAGCTGCGACCCATGACCTCTTGAATTTCGTTTGTCTGTTCCATCAAGTCTTCCAGGTCATCTTGCATGTTCTGGATCAGGAACAAAAGTTTTGTACAAAGTGTATTGAGCTATGTCCATTGCCTCTAATAATCTGAGACTGAAGAAGTGAATGATCAATTTAAGTATAATGCACACAAGTAATTGTTACAGTGGACTTATTTTACTCTTATCTTGTAATTTAAGCCTCACCACAAGAGATTTAAGTTGATGTTGTGATCCCTTCCCTCCCGAACATTCTGTATAAAGAATCTTGTACTTTTTACATTGATTAAAAACTTATGTCATTTAAGGTTTGAAAAAGCTTTCTTTTCACCGCCATAAGTCAATACATTGGTATGAACATGATTCAACTCTTTGACTATATTTTGCCCATATATTGGGATGAGCACTAACGTGCCCGTGCCCGATATTTGGGCAAATTGTAGTTAAAGAGTTAAATCAAGTTCGTGCCTAATATGAGCTTGTGGCTGTCAAGAAAGAGTTAAATTAGGTTCGTGCCTAATATGAGCTTGTGGCTGTCAAGAATTTTAATCGTGCTCGAGACAATATATCGTCGATTGGTACTGAAAGGGTTAAACGTGAGGTAAAAATGTACCAAAATATATTTGTTTGATAAATTCAATTTATATTGTATGCTATCTCTCAAGATACATATGATCATAACAATAACTCACCTCAATTTGATCAATGTTGACTTGCTTATATGCTTTCTTAAAATCTTTCACTCCCAATTTCATAGCATCTACCTGGATGAAAGAAAAAGAGATCATGTGAGAAAAGAAACACACTTGAAAACAGAATAGCTGCAAAATATTGAAACCAAAAGATAAAATAATATTGAATTGTATTTTCACATAAAAATATAGTACACTAAATAACAATTATATAACAATTACAATAATAATAATAATAACTTAATAATAAAAATAATAATAATAATAATAATAATAATGTTCACTTGTCCAACATATTTTGTAATTGTAAAGAATACTCAATATTTTTATACCTAATTATTGC
>JBCJKE010035409.1:0-12179 GCA_039654525.1 Melibe bucephala | reverse complement strand
AATAATAATAATAACAATAATAATAATAATAATAATAATAATAATAATAATAACAATAATAACAATAATAATAATAAAGATAAAACAAAATAAAACAAAAAGAACAAAAGAAACAAAAGAATAAACAAACAAAAGAAAAGATAAAAATGATAAACCAAAACAAAAAGCTCCCCGCCCCTTGATTTGGTAACCATTGTTTCATGCCACACATTTTTTTTTCTTTATGTAACCTTTAATCATCAGATGCTAAACAAGAATGACAAAGAGTGCACCACGTGATCAAAAAGATGGCGGTCCGGATATTATCTCCACTCCCAATGGACATGGCAGTTGATGAATGCGACCTTTGTTACTATTTAAATGTGGGAACTGACCAATATTATCGACCTTGACTCTTTCATCAGGTGAGAATAATATTAATCTTCTGATGCTTATAAGATGTTGGAATGTATTACTTAGTACAATAAATACAGTTTACTGATATGTTAATACAAGAGTGATATTTATCTACATATATACACAACACATATATACATACATAATAATATATGAAGCATTTATATGATTTTTACAGAATTGGACAGCTCCTTGCTATCCCATGTGTTGCCTGTCATGGAAATAGAGGCCACTTCATCATCCCTGATCTCCCAGCATGTATGTAAATAAAGCAATCAAGTGAATAATGCAAGTTAGCTCTTAGTGAATTTGTTCTAAGTTTTATTTTAGTGTGAGAATCAATTAACCTAGTGATCTACTGTGGCATTTTATTTTTTTATTTGTCTACCTGTTGACTATAAAGCACACTGCATAACAGTTCTACTCTGCATCTCTATAGACTTTTAACTATCATTAAAATTTGTCGCATTAAAAATGTTGGTCATGAAAATGATCTTCAATAATATATAAGTAACTGTAGATATTTTTCCTACACTCTAATTGCAGAAGACAATATTTATATCATTTAAGAAGAAATTCATCTACTTTGTGTCACTTTCTGATCTGTTTCATCAGTACCCATGCTTGTGACAAGGATCAGCATTTTCAGAAGTTCCGTGGAAGACATGATGAATCAAGTAACTTGCCATTGCTTCTTGTGTAAGAATGATGATGTATAAATTTTCACAGGTATATATTTTCAATCACAAATCATGTATATAATCACAGTTTTCTTTTAGGTATACAAATGACATTTTTACAGAAGTTATCTATTGGATAATATGCTATTAATAGTCTTTTGCATCTCACTCTTACTCATTCATAATAGACAGTGTCAGCTTGCCATGTGAATATTTCACAGAGAAAATGCTCAGATTTACTATCCCTCTCTTTCCAGCATGAAGATAAATCAAGCCATTGACATTCTGTTTGCATTTGGTTCAAGTGGTAGAGTGATACTTGAACCAATGAGAAAGGTTGATCTATTTTTAATGTCTTTACTTTGCACTTTTTTCTCTTCATTTTGACTTTTAATAAACATGCATTGTATTCTGTTTAGTTTTAGTTTTTTCATTTTTTTCCTCTGCAACCCCCAGAGAATTTGGGAGTGGCACAGTTGTATGAGTTACCGGTACCTGACGAGTTTGAAACTTTACATCCCTAAAAGTTGAATATCTACTGTTTGATTTTTAGCTGTTCTAAAGAAGTGTGCCTGAGGTCTGCTTTTAGTTGGCAGAGTAGATGCTACAGATTGAGTATTTCTTCTTTGTTTAAATGCACATGGGGAAAAGAAACAAAAATGTCATACATGTATTCAATAGATAGAATTACATAGAAATTACACAGCCTAGACAGTTTGTATTGTAGGGAAAGATAAGGACGTAATTTATATTTATTATATAGCTTTACTTCATTTCATTATTATTTCTGTACCTACATGCTGTCAAAAGTAAAGTCGTAATAGAAATCAAGAGCTTTGACATTTCACTGAAGCTTCATTAATGTATATTTTAAAATGAAATCTTGATTGTAATAGCAGCACTATTAATAATAGTTGTAGTCAGTCAATGACTACCTTTGCTACGGTATCAATATTTTTGTTTTGTTTTTATTTGGTTTGTTTTTTGCTGATTTCTCTGATTATTTTGTTGTTGTTGTGCTTTTGTGGTTGTTGTTGTTGTTAATGTGTCGAATATCACGATATTACTGATTGGGTAACCATTTTTCATGTCTTTATAAAAAAAAGATTTCTCCATACAATTATGCATCAGATGCTTGACAACGTGACAATCAACCAGCACACCTTTGTGGTTGAGAAAAAGAGCACTCCCTTATTATCTCCATTCCCAATGGACATGGTTTTTGATGAATGTGATCTTTGTTACTCCTGAAATGTGGGACCTGACCAATATTAACATTGACTATTTCATCAGGTGAAAATAACATTTATCTTTCTGCACACACAAAGTTAGCTTGTACAACCAAATACAATAACTGTATTGTTTGCTACTTTTTTCATGTAAGTAAGAGTGATCTGGAATTAAGAGAAGAAAAGAAGAAACTGTGAAGTTCAACTAATAATATGTATTGACATTCAGCATTATAAATTTATCTTTGCACCATGTGCAGAAACTAGTAGCCTCATCAAAATAAATGAGTCAGATGATGTCAATAGTAATATTATGCAAAAAACATTTGTGGGTTTAAGTTTTTTGTTTTCAAAATTAGTTTGGTAATAATTTGTATAGAGTGTTTATAAGGTGGGAGAGAGAACACAGCCTTGTGCGGCATTAGTGTTTCTATTTAATTTAAAAGAGGTTGATCCATTTAAATTTACATTTTTTTGTCTATTTCTCAGAGCCAAAAACCCAGGTAATGTTTTATATATTAACCTTTAACCTAAAAATCGATGAAAGTATGCATTATGTATTGGCCATTGTCTGTGGAGCACTGCGGTTGTGTTTTCTATTTTCCTATACCATTTGTATCCAAATTGCTTAGGTCAAGTCAATGATTGTACCAATGATGTAACAATGTACACGTAGTTACAGCATGAATAATTTTTATTATTATTCAATCATTAGGTTAGGAATTGATTTCATGAAAGTAAACAACATACATGAGGTAACTAATTCAAATTAAAGATATAACATATAGTAGAGTTATTGTGTCATTGATTTTGATTTAGTCAACCGATACCGTACTTTATGTTTACTTTATCTTTACTTCATTTAGATAAAACTTAAACTTTAGTAGGCCTAATATTGAAGACCTCTCAGCATTTCATAAAGGGTCAGAACTTTCCATTTTTACTATTGTTGTTCCATAAGTCGAAGGAATAAAAGATTGGAGATGCAAATCCACCCTTGGTTAGGGATGACAATTTCCGTGGGCATTTATTTTTATTCAACTGAGAAGCAATTTTTCCACATTTTGAGGCTTTTAGTAGTTTTCTTCCTGAAAGGGAATGGAAGGGGTGAGTAAGTGGAGGTTATGGAGAGGAATGGTTATAAATCAATGTAGTTCTTATCTTTACAATTGAAACCCCATTTAAAACAAAAGGTAAAGAAATATAATTATGTCTGGTTCATCCTTCTTCTTGACTTCTTACTTTTCTACAAACTTTCCACAGATGGACTTCATGGGCACTAATGATAACCTCATTAAATTTGGCTTAAAGAAATTGGAAGAATGAGAAAATTCCCTAAAGTTTGAAGATGGCCTGATCTCTTTTCTTGAAGTCTACATTTGATGAGTGATTTTGGGGAAAAAAGCACGAAAAGCTCAAGGAACAGAGAATTTTAATTTATACATAAAATTAATGTGATTAACTTTGGCGGCAGAAATTAAGATTTTAAGCCTTTTCAAATAAGACCAAACATAACCCTTATCTCAAAAGTACAGTGGTTCTTCATTATTAAGGACATTGGAAATAATTATTGATTGATGCCATCATTGATGGTTATCTTGTCTTAAGCCACAGAGAGATTCTCGTTTGATTCACCTGGTGTCATTTTATATGGCAGTTCCACATTAGTAGTAGATAAATCTATGCTTCATTATTTCATTTCTTGATATAATGTTGTTCTTTTCTTTAGATACAAAGTCATGTATGCCAGTCAAACAAGTTGATAAATTCAATTACCTGGGATACTTGTTGTCATCTGATGGAAAGTGTACTTCTGAAATATAAAGGCGAATAATCGCAGCCTAAGTCACATTGAAAAGATTATCAACAATTATAACCAATGGTAGTTCTACCTCTTTAAGACAAAACTTTTTCATCCTAAGGACCGTTAAAACATGGAACAGTTTGACATTTAGACATAAGAGTTCGAAAAACATCAATGCTTTTAAGAAGGCTATAGACAGAGAGCTGCATAGTATGAAATTAGACTATGATCAATAATGTTTTGTTTGATTATGGAGACCCTACATTGTGAGTACAAGGAATTCAGTCATTTTACTATTAAAATTTGCATAATTTTGCATTGATTTAATTTGATTCTAATGGGGGAATTAAAAGGTTTTCAAACTATGATGCCCTTACTTTTGATATGATATGATATGACATGAAACATTAAAATGGACAATAAATTTAGAATGGACAATAAAAACGTATGTGTGATCGCTTCTCTTAAACGATTGTGAGTATTGGACAATCACCAACAGCACAAGGAAGAGAATTGAGGCAACAGAAATGTGGTTCCTGAGGAGGTTTTTGAAGATATATTATTTGCTTTGTATTTTGTTTTGATTATCCAGATGTATTTTTAACGGGGAGGAAAAAGAACTTGTATTTCCTTTTAATTTTATCTCTTGATTACTTGAATTTTATTTCCTGATTTGAGTTGACTCAAGTAAAATATCTTTAAAGTGCCTTGTCAATAAAAGTAATATTTGTTTGGGGATGGGGTTGTTACGTTTTGTTCTCATTCTAATTCTATAATTTCGTTGTTTTTTGTTTTTTCTTTTTCTGCTCCCCTCATTTTCTTTTTTCTTCTACGTTTCATCCTTCCTGTAAAATGTATTTATTATTTGTTTGTGTGTGTGTGTGTGTGTGTAATATGTCTAATTGTATTATTCATACAGCATAGAAACTTGTAAGGGGTTAATTGATCCACACTAAAAATGTGATAAATCAATAACCATGAAGGCTAAAAAAAAAAAGGCTGTTAAAAGGCTGAAATCACAAGCTTAAGGGCGATGGTATACATAATAAGTTGCTCCTCATATGCCGCTTGTTAGATCACTGGTCACTAAAGTCTAAGATCAATTGTGGATTGCTGTGTGACACATCACTCATGTCATAATGTGTTCCTGGCAAAATACCGGTAAAAAATGGCGAGCGGCTAAGGATGCTTTCTGTGTGAAATTGGCCTTAAATACAATGACAACAGATAATATCCATCAAATGATATATTTGAATGATACAGTGGTTCCCCATGTTTTCTTTGGGCATTTGGCTTGTCCCGCGGAAAACTTCATTTTTAAAATAGAAAAATTGCAAGGTAGGCTAAATCGCCTAAAAATGACAAAGAATGGCAACCTTCCCATAGACATAAAAATGGCCTTTTCTGTTAAAAAAAAAAAAAAAAAAAGCCATGGCAATTTGAGAAACATAAAAGAACAACAGCCATTTAAGAAGTCATGAAACGCAATACAAACTTGATTATCAACATTTATTAGTAACACAAATAACCCGTTTAGAATGTGGAATGGATACACTGTTGAGAACCCTCTTAAAAATTATTGAACTTCAAGTACCGTGTGGTCAGTTTTAGAAAGAGGAATGTTGGCTGCTGCACACATTCAAACTCAAACCCACTCCGTGCAAATGTCAGTGTGTTAAGTAATTGTATACGGTTGAAGACATATTTGCAGTCATCATTAAATTATGTGTTGCAGAGAGATCATTTAAATTTATCCCCACTAAATCAGCAACAACTCAAGTATTGACGTTTTATCTATTTCAATTTCATCGGCTGTGGATACTTTTTGTTTTAGGATGTCTCGCTTCATACTATTAGCATACATATTTTGCATACCGGTACTCTCGAAATCATTACCGGGTATTTCTTAATATGACTATTTTTTCAAAAGTTTTCTACCAACAATTCACTTTAACCTTCATATAATAAAAAAAAAATCCTTAACTTAAAATCAAAACTAAAATGTCACCTCAAAACTACAATTTTAAAACGATTTTAAAGACCTTTATAATTGCAGTTGAAAAAACTATCAAATTCAAAAAGACAATGATTCAAAATATGGTAATGCTATGTGCTGTATGAGGCGAGAAGTCTTAAAAATAACTAGTCTGGACTACCTGCAAAATAAACCATATATGTCTGTCATTGTATTTATATACATGTATTAGGCCAACCATTACCCTTTGAGGTAGACCTACCTTTGCCCTTAGTATGGTACCACAAAAGACCCAGTCATCAAGCATTATTTTTATCGCCTAGTACGGTACCACAAAAGACCCAGCCATCAAGCATTATTTTTATCGCAGTGTCTATTCCCAACAAGTGTTTTTGGGCCATCATACTATTATTATGCCGACGTGCGGTATCAGTACAGGCTGTTTGTTATAGTAATAATAGTACCAACACCGGTTGGGAATAAGCACAGCCTATTTTTATTTTTAACTCCAACACTTAATTAAAATTGGGGTGAGGGCATAAACATTTGAATTTCTTCCTTCTTAACAGAAGAATAAAGGGCCTCAACTACTAAAGCTAGATCTAGTACATGACAGTGTATCTTTAAAATTATTAATTTCTAGATCTAGTAATTATCTTTTTAAAATCAAAATTATTAATTAGAAGCAGAAAATAGCTTACCTTTTGAAGCCACAGTACTGGACCTTGTAGGCCTATCTATCATTATGCTCTGTCGCTTTCCTGGAAGTCTCCCGATTCAGCATCCTGTGATTTTCCACGGTGGACTTCGTTGGCAGTCCAACACCATATTCCACCACCGACAATGCAGCAGTCTCTAGTCTGCCGATTGAAACGTCTCGTTTGGAAATTGCTATGACGATCGGTCACTGTCGTTTTCTTGTCTTTTACTTTACTTTGACGGGGTTGCACATTTTTTTCAATTGTTAGATCTATGATCTAGATCTATGTCTCAGTTTCAGACCTGACTGAAGTTTCTTCCATTACCGTAATATATTCGGGCCTGAATTTCCGGTTCTATGTATATATGTAAATGGGATTTCTAGATTACGGTCCAGTAGAGCTGTGTTTTGTCTAAAATTGCGTAAAATGACGAAAAACACGGCTGTAGGACCGCGATTTCCTTGGGGTGGGGGGACAGATTCTGATTTGGCCATCGGCCCGATGTAATGTAATAAAATGTAATGAAAACGATGACTTGATCTTTCCTTGTGAGTTTATTGTCATCTCTTAAGTGTAGTGTGTCCGACTATAATATGTTGATAAATGGCTCTGCCAGTTTGTCCCAGGGCCCATCTGTCCATCCAATATTCTTCACTGTTCGTTTTGATTACATGTTTAGTTTTGCTGTTTGAATTGTAGTTATAATGGTTGGTGGTTCATGTCCAGATCACATATTGGTAAGTTTGTCTGCTTTGTCATTTCCATTTGAGTTGGAATTTCCTTCGATCCATTGCTTTGTGAGCTCGATGCCGTAGGCTCTAATGAGGAGGTCAGCTTTGAGTCTTACCCATGTGAGACCTAATCTTTCGCAGTTTTGGAGGGCTTGTAATACTGACATGGCATCTATAGATGACAATGTTAGCTGTTTTGGCGGGGTATGCTTTAAAGATAGTGTTCAGGTAATAGAACACTGTTTCTATACCTGTTGCTGTTGTCTCAGCTTCGTAATTCGAGCTGTTCTCTCCGCATACCCCACAAGGCTCCACCGAAATACCATTGGGATATTCAATGTAGATTCCATAGCCTACTTTTGATGTTCCTTTGAAGGCAGACCCATATGTGTATGTAAGAATCCAGTCGTCTGGTTAGTTGTCAATAGTTTTAACAGATGACTGCCTTCTGGTCACAGGATCTGACACTAACATTTTTGTTACATGTTTTACACTGTAATTTGGTCTATCAGTTCTGTTTTCATTCCAGCTTCCTTAATGGTGTTGTTCGGGGAAGATGCGACACGCAGAGTTTCTTTCCTTTGCTGAGGAAGAAGGTACTTTTCTTAGAGTTCTTTTACTTGGTGAAGTGTTGATTTTAGTTTCAGCCTTTGTTGTGGTCTCCAGTTGTCGACCATCTTTATGTTTGGATGAATTGAACTGACCAGTTTCATAAATTTCTTAAACAACTCTCTCCCTGCAGATATCGAGGGGTTCTACGATTATGTTTATTTCACAGGTAGTAGTGTGTGTTGATTTCATTCCACCACTGCTAAAGCGTGGAGCATTATTCTGCTATTGAGCTTTGATTTGTTCCTTGTATTCAAAACTGAACCTCCATATTCTAGAGCAGGTCGAACATATCCTAAGTAAAGGTTTCACGGGTTTGTTTGTTTTTTTTGTTGTTGTTTTTTTGTCTAATTGAAAAGATGTCCTTGCCAATTTCTTGAGGAGATATAGTTTCCTTGTACGGAGGTTGTCTAACATGTATTTTCATTGTTAACAGTTAGTCAACTTTTATTCCAAGGTATGTAGGACTTCTCTTGCTGTTTATCCTTAATTTCAAGTTTTAAGTTTTCTCTCACATTTCTATGACTGTTTTGATGCATTGATTTTTTTTTTCCATCGAGTGTGTTTATATGTTTGTGAAATGAAATGCCGTTTGTTTGTTTTTATACTAGTTATGTAAATTCTGCAAACATTCTACAAGGATACAAGCAGCATACAATCTGTATTTTTGTTTAGAAATACAGACTGATAACATTGTCTTATACCTATAGACATGAGACGCCATTGTGTAATTTGAAAATCGGTGAAGAGTGAACAGTGCCGGTTTAAGACCCAACTGGCCCCAAGGCACACTACGTCATGTACTTGGAAAAATTAGAAGCTGCGCAAAATAGGCCTACTCCCAACACACACACACACACACACACACACACACACACTTGTATATACATACATAATACAGTCATATACTGTGACATATATACACATCACGACTTGTACTGTTCGTCTGTCTGCCAGTCAAGAGTGTGACAGTATGGACTACTAACAAAGTCCATGTACCAGTAGATAATGTAATCATGTAGCAGATATCTCTACATCTTTAAGATCTGGCAGCAATTATAAATTATTTCTGCCCTAAATTGTCACTTTGCGTGATTTTGCAACAGCGAGTACATCGGGTTCTTTGTTAATGTTGATGTGCAATAAATCGCTTTCAATTGAAAGAAGTATTTGCATTCTTAACCACTGCTGAAACAATGTTGACGCTTAATGTCTTTTACTTTTATGACGTTTCGATTTCGAAAATTAACATTCGCCAGTGCGAATAAGCTTGACATAAGAGACAGATACATCCGAAATGCTATCTAGGTGTCTGTAAAGGCTGAGCGGACACCACTGGTATGTAGTAATTTGAAAATGCTCTGAGCGCTTCCATTTGCATTATTCGGGTGTACCTGCTCTTTCACCCAACACAGGCGCTGTCTAAATTCGATTGGACAGTTGAGAGAGAGATCATGTGGATAAACATTAACAAATGCTGATTTTGCAGTATTGATGTCTTTAGCTGACATTGAATCACAAAACCGCTGCACTAGTGTTGAATAGGTGTCAATTCGTGTGCACAATGCACTTTTCAATTGGTCCATGATAACTGTTGTATTTCTTAAAATAGCTAGTGAAATACACATGAAGGATCCACGCTTGTTTTTGTGAGCGCAAGACGGAAGTGAAACTTTATTCTGATTTTCATTGCGCATGTAAAATACAAATACATGTACAAATACTCGCAAAACCGATTATGGAAGAAGGCCAAACCAGCCTGTAATTAATTGTATTGCAATACCATCTCTTTTTCTTCACCAATTGAATCTTGTATTTCAGTGGTGCGCTTTGGGTCCATCCTTTCCTCGCAGGCCTAGTTATAAAATGGTTTCTGATCTTTTCCATTGACCATTTAGTATCAAGTCTCAGTTCGAATGTTGCTGTACATTCCGATGACACAACCTTTTTTGGTAAACTACTCCACATGCTACATGCCCGGTCATAGAAAGAATTTTTCTTACATTTAATCTAAATCTAACGTTTTCGATCACATCAATGTGTTTCTTAAAATATGAGTTCCAGACGGCATTTGCATATTCCAGATGTGGTCTTATACGACTGAGATACGAAAGGCGAAATGTCTTAATTTTTGTTTTAGTTTTAGACTATCCTCACTCAGCCCATCAACAAAAAACTCAACCATTTGTTTTGACAAAAGCTCGTTATTTAATTAAGCTCCTGAAAATGCTTGGTCCCCAAGTGACATTAATCTTTTGGCGAACATTTGTACCGACTTGTGTTTTTCTTGTTTCTCTCCTCTCATGCTCAACATAGTACATGTAAAAGCATATTGAGGATCCGTAACTTCCCCAAAACGTTCACTTAATTCTCCCTTCAAATTGTCCCATGTCTTGTCTGAATTTTCCATTAATTTTCTTTGTTTAAAATCTGATACGGGACATGTACTTCTTTGAAAAGCCAATTTTTTAACTGATGAAACACTTAAATTCGATATTTATGCATATTTTCTACATTCTTGATTCTTAATCCAAGTCGCAAATTTATTTTTATCACCCGCATAAGTTGGAATAGTCTGTGCCGCCCCTTAGCCCGTTTGAGCGCTATTCAGCTGACCTATTGCTATAGGGCGCGTTCATAAAGGCAAAGGCGACCGATTTATGTCACCGAAAAACAAGGCACAGTAAGTTATAGGAATTAGTCTATGTAATTTCTGCGACCATTCATGTAGACCGCTTATGGGCCTATTAGACGAACATGCCGAACGGACAAGTTTTTGACCGTAGGCAAAACATACGGTCAGAATAAATACGCTAAATCTGATTTCTATTTACACGCAACGATCGACCGGAAGGCGGCCTGAAGGCCATCACACGCCGAAAATGCGCGGCTCAGTGTTCAGTCATCTGTATGTTCGGCACCGAAAGAATTATGTTCGTTGGCTCTCTGTGGCGCCCCATACTTAAATTGTCAAACAGCTGTGCCACGTCGGCAGTTTCAGCTATTTTTATTTACTGTAATCTAAAAATATGGGAACGTTACAGACATAGGCTCACCTTTGAGCTCGCCCAGACGTCTGTCAATACTGTCAAATTCTTCAAGCTGCACATCTATGAAGACAGCTTCGTGCTGATCGTTCTTGTCATCGTGATCATCCCTACCATCCTTGGTCACAGCACCAAACAGAGGACGTGTATGTCACATTGTTGCGAGCCTCGTCTATACTTAATTTATCTTTCACCCCTCTCACCCTTTTCAATGGCAGCATTATTTGAATAAATAAGTCAGTTTGAAATGTATTGTTTTATTAGGCTTTTCATTGCCAACTTTGATTATTGATATAAACCATATGACGCCATATGACAATATACATATCAATATAATTATAGTGAAAATAATATTCCCCCTCTCCCCGGCTCAACCGCTGTCTGCAGTCTACTCTCTCTACTTGTACTAGCTATCCACACCAAACAAAAATATACTTTTTGTATTTAATGAGGCTTTAATCAAAATGATTCTTTATTAAAACTATATTAAAAACTCCAATGGTTAGGACCATTGGTTTTTTTTTTTAAATGAAAAGGTTTACAGCATATTAAAAATGTATAGGTCAATGCATACAGAAAGATCTAAATTAAGAACTATTAAAATTTAATTGTCAACTACTCTCTAACGAAATTACAAAGGAAATTGTCCACTTACGTAGTCTCATGCCATTTGGTGTATTTCAATGCATAGGCTAGAGAATTGTTACGTCACCAATTTGAAAGCCGCCTTTTAGGCTTAGAGTCTAGAGCTTATTTTACAGGCAGGTCTAGTTATTCACATTTTTGCGGTAAACTCTCGAACCCAAATTTTTCGACGTCCTATTTACTACGTAGATCTACTTTCTGCATGCAGGGTTTATTAGGCCTAGGCCTAAATTTTATGCCGCATCTCCGTGTCTCAACGGATGAGATTCGGAGCGTTTTTAATTCGTATCTCAACCGTTGAGACATGGAGTATTTTTAATTCTTATCTCAACCAAGCTGCCAATATCCCATCAAAACAATAG
>JBCJKE010035187.1:0-12189 GCA_039654525.1 Melibe bucephala | reverse complement strand
TATCCCAGTCTGGAATTAGAAGAGAAAGACCCCCCCCCCCCCCCCCCCCCCCAACCCATAGTCAGTCTGTTGCTTGTAAAATGCAACACTCCCGCAAGATACAAGCTTCTAGACCTTGCAAATGAGTGATGACTTACATGAATTAAGTGGGAAAATAATCAGAATTAAATTAAGCAATATACTCAGTGATTATTATCAGTTGCCAGCAACATGGGACACGTCAACCACAAGCAGCAATGAGTGATGTAAGTATTGTGAGGATGCATACAACACTAAAGTTTTACAAGGCTTGATTCTTAATTATACAAGACCGTTTACTAAAGAAGTGTGTGTTGATTCTTAATTATACAAGACCGTTTACTAAATAAGTATGTGTAATACAGCACTAAACACCAAGCATTTAAAAAAAAAAGAAAGTAAGCAGTATCACGAACAATATAAAATAACTCAAAGTCATAAAGGAAAGTTACCTTCTGTGAGCCACAGCCATTCTTTCCGCATATAAACAACAAATAGCCAATTTCAAACAGCCAACTTTCCGTACTAAAAATATCACTATCAAAATTGTAAAGTTTATCTATAGTCACAACACATAATATATGCATTTCTTGGACTCCTGCATGAATTTTTAATCTCTCCTTTGATTATTTTTCAAACAAAAAACTTACATGTGACTTAAAACATTACAAGCTAGAAAGAGAGCTAATACGTCACCCATAAAAATGGCAAGGCACTCAGCTAAGGGTCATTTACAATAATCAAGCCACAAGCATCTCACTGACCTTCTGAACAACAGATGATCACAGGCTGATGGAGTGAGTAAAACCTATTGCGTAACATGACACATATTTAACTTGTGCTCCAGTCAGTCTGACAGCCCTTAGGCAGCTCAAACACTCAACACAAAGATAACTCTGTATATAACGAGTATGAGGTAAGGCCAGACTGGGTTAATGGATTATTATGAAAAATTATCATATGGTGGAGGAAAGGGAAAGACAACTTGCAATATGATATATGACACTGCTGTCAAAATGAATTGTGAATTTGCTGATTTATACATTAAGGTGTTATAAGGCGTAGAATTAACAAATAAGTACTAAGTGCTCAATAAACAGTATGAACAATGAAGTAGTTTGACATTTGAATATCTCTATGACAATGAAAGTAAACAAGCTTAATCAGTCTGTAAATAAAAAGTAAATTTCACATTACCATAGATATTAACTACACACACACACACATATACACACAGAAAAAGAACAACAACAAAAGCAACCCCAAAAACAACAAAAACAAACCCTCCCCAGAAAACCTGCTATCTTCACTGATGGAAGTACAGGCCCATATCTTCAACTTGAACAGATTCACAACCCTGTTTGTCCACAATGTATGGCTGTCCATCTCATTCTCCATTTTGTCAGCTCGCTTTCGCTACCAAATATTATTTTATTCCCTTCAGGTTTCCACAAAGGGTAATCTGGTTCATATTTCCCTTTTTCCCTGTTATTATAAGGGACAGCTGCAACAGCCGCTTATGTTGAGCTCAGCTAATGGCAATAAGAAAAATGGATGAGATTTAGAACCTAACATTCAACATACAAACAATGAGCACTGGACAGTGGTTAATCAGCTTCGCCGTACTGGTAATAACAAATATATGTATATATTATTTAAAACCAAATCTCTCATGATAATGGAACAATTTATACCACGCAAAAAATTAGACACAAATTTAGACTTTAAAATATTCTATGTTATATTATCTTGGCACATAGTCCATATGCTTTGGATCTAACTGTTGCATGAGATGATCAATGAGCCCGGCTTGTCGTGTGCGAATTTCTAAAACGCCTCTTGTTGATGGAACACGTTGATTTCCTTTTTCCTTTGATTCAGGTTTAATAATCCTTACCTGAAAAAAAAAAGGAACATTCAGAAAAATAAAGGTGACGCAAATCAACTCATATTCTCTTTAGATATTGCTAGTTCTTATTCTTAGGATAATAGCGAACAATGTAACAAGTATGATATATAACAATAAATAAAACGATCACATGTTTGATAATTAAAAAACATACAAAATCAAAAATTTTTACATGTAAAAAACAAAAATCTTGAAAAGATTCAGTATATGATTTTCATGATTTTATTTTAGACTAAGAACGGTTAAAAAAATAAACAAACAAAAACATTGTGAAACTGACAAATTTAGGGGTGATGATTGAAAAAAAAAAAAAAAAGTTCCTGTTCAATGTCTGATATTTACCTCTAACACAGATTTTTCAAGAATAAGCTTCCACGTCATTTCTCTATAATCCAGTGACTGAATCATTTGCTGAAAGGAAGAAAGAAAAAAACCCCCACAAAACTCAAAAATCAAATCAATTCATACAAAGAATAACAAATAACTTTTACAACTGATTATATAGAGAGTGGTTGATGACAGCATAGAGAGACATTATTTTTCTAATTCCTTAATTCTAATTTGGGCTCAATTCTGATTCTCACTGATTCTTAAGGTTCTGCATATTCTACATGTATATGGTGGATCTAAGAAAGGTGTTTGTGTGTATATGTGTATGCCATGAGGGGATGGGGAGGGGAGAGCCTCAAGATAAAGCACCTTTACCTCAAATAGAAGTATCAGGTGGGGGTCTACGTCACAGCAATTCCAATACTCAAGTCAACCCATAACCCATGCTGATTCTAAGTCACCCAAAACAATGGGCCAATCTAAGCCCAAAGTCAAATCGAACTGGAATCAGTTCTCATGATTCTAAACCCAAAGAATCATTAGCCTGCCAAATCTGAAGGATATTTGGAGCAGCCAGCCCTACTTAAAACACTTTTATAAGAGAAAGTAAATAACCATCTGAGAGAAACAATGTCAAATTTATTAGTAATAGTAACCATTGTTTACAATGTTTTTAGAATAAGTTACCTTGGTTTGCATGTTGATGATATGAATGCCAATGTCGTTTACACCAATATAGCACGGTGTATGAGGTGTTGAAGACTGCAAGAAAGCAAAGACAATATAATCAATTATCTTAAGAAGTGGTGAAGGTCTCAAATATCATTTGAATAAATTACAAAACAATATATGAAAAAAAAAAATGGAGGGGAAAAAACAAACAAAAAAAAGAACAAAAGCCTACAACAAGATCATAAGGGTGGTTGTCAAATTAAAAACATAGACATTAGAGAGAAATACAGATATATTCACACACAATACAAACATTGATCATACTTTAACCAACATCTCGCCATTGCTGATAACCACAGTGTTGTGCCCTGATAACCCCAGTTCTAGAGCTGATATTCACTCTTACCTAAGTCAGTTGTTGGGACAATAAGGGTGAAGTGCCTTATCTAAAGGCACAGTGCTGATGTCGCCTTTCTAAACACTGACATGGTAATTGTAGGCACTGCTTGGCCTTCTGACTGTGTCAGTGTGACTACAATTGCTTATTGCAGATCTAAGAATAACATGCACATTTGATGAGAAGCTTCAATGAGACAGTATCCACATGAAATTTCAGGAGAAATTTCAGTCTGTTTCAGTTAGAAGATTATGTTATATGAGGTTAGCACACTCAATGAAGGGACACAAAAGGAAATGATGCCATTATTTTCATTGACTCAAAATGCCACTGGTAGGCTACCTTGCGACCTTGTGAGATTATATTGCCAGTGAAGAATGCAGAACCGTACACAGCTAATCTCTGGCAGGATGAAAGGAACTGGGATTTGAGTTGCTGAAAAAAATATACACATAAAGGACATTATCATATTTTATTTCAAAGACTTTGTCTCACAAAAAGACTATGAAAATCTAAAAAATACAGAAGAAAACGCCTTTGAAATGAAAAAAAAAACAACAACAACAATAACAAAACAAAACAAAACAACGCACACAACCAATACCATTAAGGCAATGAACATCCAAACTGTTCTAAAATTTATATTTAGGTTCTCTCCTATGAGTTCCTATGCAATGACATCTGCTTAGCTTGACTTAATCTCAGATCACAATTCTCTGCTTCCTTTCATCTCATTGATAATGATGGTGAGAAATTCCCATGCTTGGATTGTTTACAAGCCTAGGAAAGGCAAGTGTGATAACCTCTGAACCATGACCAAATAAAAAAAAACTAGTCGCATGCTCAGCCAATGATATGTTTCCTATGGGGATATTCTGTGCATGGCTAATGTGTGTTGTATCTTGGTAACAGGGTAACTCAACATATATTATTAGGCACTCTGTTATCTCTAGTACACTTCACTCCATTCCAATGAACTTTGGCATGTTTGAAGTGGAGGAATGGCCGATTTAAAAAATATCAAATTTGTGATCAATTCTCATATTGAAAGGCTCTACAAGACCATCTTTTAAAAGATATTTTGAAGAATATGATTATTTTGACATTTTCACCCCATCCCATCTTCCACAGTAATTCATAAAATATTCCAAAATCCATTAAACTAATTATGGACATTTGAAACATTGCAAATGGTTAAAACTTAAAAAAACAAACAAAAAAAAGCAAAAACAAAACCCTTAAAACCAAAAAACAAACCAATATAAAACCAATAGGTTGACAAATGGGTCAACTTGGGTACTACCCTCTGCCTTAAGCCTGAGTGGATTTAGTAAATAAAGGACAAAACTTACCTGTTGTGGAATGTCTTTGAAATTAGTGTATTCTTTGCTGACTTTATGAATCCAATGACTATTTTCCTTATTTTTCAACACAGCATTGGGAATGAGCTCTTTCAGCTGGCTGGTACTCAAACTTTAAAAAAAAGAAAAAAAATCATAAAGAAATTTAAAGAGCATAGGCCACTTTAGGCTAGATAATATGCTTCAAAATATTTCATAGACACAGATAATGGGTAAAATAGAGAAATAAAGAGATGCTCAAACTGCAAATTTATCTTATATGGATTCTTCATGTACAAATGCAATTTAGTTTTGCAAAATGACTCAAAAAAAGTTTAACAGCATGGCAGCATGATACTTAAACTTACTTTGACAAGATTGTTTTCATATTTGAAGCTCCATGATGTCGAAGTGCAAAAATAACAGTAGCAAAGTGAATGACATCTTTGTCTTTGCATGGGTACAAGCCATGGAGGTAATTATGATAAGCCTCATGGAACAAAAGATCTAAAGCTTTTGGGTGTTGTAACTGTCAAAATGAATAGGGAGATAAAATGTGTTACACTTTGCAAAGCACTTGATGACCATATATCACAAAAAGTAAAAGGAGTAATAGTCATCCCGTTTACAACTGAATACTATTACAGAAAAGAATATGGACAAATGAATCCATTCAGTTCCCAAGCAAATATACATACATTAAAAAAAACCCCAAACCAATAGCAATAATTAAAAAAGGGAAAAAAACTACCCCCAACCCCCTAAAAAACAACAATAGCAAAACAAAAACAACACCTAGTCTATTTCAGAATTGTAGACTGGATCATGTAAATCACTTTATAATGTGAAATATCAAACTCCCACATATTAACTAAACTGTTGATACAGCAATTGACTATATGATTGAAGCGGAAATTCAACATTCAAAAAACATCCCTACTCTCATAGTTTTTAATTACCTCTTTCTCTTTCTGCACGCTAACTTTAACATTCTTCCTCCAAGTCAAATATGGCTCCTCCTCTGATGGATTAGCTTCTGTCAGCATATTAACACTACGTTTCTGCCACAAGTCCAATTGCTTGACTACCTCATGTTCAACTTTCAGTTGAAGCTCTAAGAGAAGTAAGAATATAAAAAATTCAAGTAGTTTCGTTTGAGTGGCGAGGGTTTTATTATTCACAGAGAAATATGTAGAGAAAACAGTCTTACATGATGAAGCATTTCTCATGGAATTTATTACTTATTTTAGTTCTAGAAGGAAAAGACAGATGGAGGACATAGGAACCCAAGAATATTAAGAGTAAATATGTGTGTAAATACTGTTATAGAAATAAAAGCAGTTTTCAAGTGAATGCTTCCTTGATATAATTGGGTAAAATCAAAATATAAAACTAAAAACAAAAAAACTAACAAAAACCAAAAACCAAAACTAAATCATACAAACAAAAAAGGATAAACATAATAAGAAAAAAAACCCCACATAGAAAAATATTATACCTAGACTCTTAGAGCCAATCCAAACAGTAAAAACATCAATATAACTCTTTGGCAGGTTGAATTCCTGAAAGAAAAATCAAAGATAAATATTACTCTAAAATGAAAAATACACCATAAACCTAGATAAGATATTTATGAATGAGGTAAATTATTATCTTTTCTAATCCTATTACTATTACTTTCAAAAGAAATGTATTTTAAGAGGGAAAAAATTAAAAGACAAGTGTCAGTAAAACAGTTCTAATCAGTTAAAGGCATCTACGGCTTCTATTTTGATTGATTTTCAGTAAAAATAGAGACTTTGGGTTTTCAGCATTTTAAGACAGTTCATTCATTCTTCTACAAGATTTCAAAGTCCAACCATCAGTTTTATGAATAATTTATATTTTATGAATATTTTTTAAGCTGGAGGTAGGAATAGTAGGATGTAAAATGTTAAAATCACAATGAAATTGCTACAAAATTGATGAAAAAGATGGGACCGTTTAGCCCTCTGTAAACAATAATACCAGCAAACTTGGTACCATTTGAATCACCTATTAATAGACTATGCACATGCTAAAGGTCAAGGCTCTCAAGTGATAGGTTTTAGTATTGGAAGCATTAGATCATCACTCGGTACAGTATTATTAGACATATTAGACCACACCCTGACTTGACCCCATTTCTTACAGCATGCTTAGAATGATGGATTTCTTTGATATTTGGTATGATGTTAAGGCATATGCCACTGCAGTATTTTTAGGATGTTTTAGATAGTGTCTAAAATATTGGTCAATTAATGTTTTAAAAAATTGTGAAAAAAATTTGTGTGGCAGTCTGGGAAAAGGGCGGTCCTTGACACAATTTTGACTTTTCCGGGTTTTACTGTTTCTAAAAACAAGAAAATATGCAGATTATTAAACTATCTGAAGATTTGAGCTATCTTTTATAGTTCTTTTATAAATTAATTTTTAAGGCACCCTACATCAGATGAACGAAACTGAGAAAAATACCTTCGAAGTTAAAGCGCAGAACTAGGTCAAGACTTACACACTACACTCCAATTAGTGTAGTAGATCTGGATCTCAGTTGATGTGTGAAAGACTAAACATTACAAATTGCTATATATCTATCAAATATCTAAACATAGAACTTGATTACAGGACAACTAGATCTAGATTAGCAACTATATCTCATAGATCTGCCATCTAACAATTCTACAAGATCTACTGCTACAGCTACTTTCATACTTCGGTATATGTCTACTCGAAGCACTCCGTCTAGGCCCACAATAAAATTCATCATGTCCTTAAGCTAAGCCTAAAGAAACTTGTTGATATCTTATCTCGTAGAATCCCAGCCTATTTGAAATTTAAAGACTTAAAAATTGTCATAGATTGTAGATCTAGTCGGATGGAATTGAGGAAATTCGGGTCTATAACGACTAGTAAAGTGTGAATTATATTTTTAGCAGAAGTGGATCTACTTTGAATGCGCACTGAATAAGAGTAAAGTGTATGAATACAACAATCAAATCGTCTGCTTAAAAATGCAAGAAAATCTGTTTTTGTTTTGATGTGCGATATGATGGGTTTGCAGATGTTTTCCCATCACAAGAAAAAGGAGCCTTAGTAGTGGATTCACAATCGCATTGCTCATTAAGTGACAGATTAAGAATTTGACCATGAAATTGTTAATAAGGTAGATTTCTGTTTTGCTTGATATTTTCATGGATGAAAGATTAATAATCAAAGAGTAAAAAACAACTGAAATCCCAAAATCGCCAATTTTGACTGAAATCACCTTTTTCAGCCTGTATCTCGAACCAGGCCCGGCGTCAATCACGCACTTTTCCCAGACTGCCACAAATTTATTTCTATTAAATAATTGCTAAAATACAGTAGGCAAGTACCCCCAAAACCAACACATGGCGCAATCAGTGTCTTGGACTATTTTTTATTTGCAAAATATAAGATTGAAATACTCAAAAACAAAAACAGCCTATGCATTTTAAAAATGCATAAAATTTAACTTGAAATCCTAGACAGTGATCATTTACACAGGAACCATGTGATCAATCTGCCCAGATGTTATATGCTCTCTCTTCAAATACCAAGTCTGATACTGAGATTAGTGATCATGGCAAGCCATTTACTTCTATCTTCAGACAATCTCAAAAAGCTCATATTATTTTTATTACTCCTAGTTTTATTAATCATCCAGTAATTTGAGCTCTGTAAATGTTTTATTCTTTGTCGACCTCTACTCCTTTTCCCTTCAATTTTTCCACTAAGGGCTAGATGTTCAAGATCTTGGTATCTTTTTATATGACCCAAAAACTTTAGCTGTCTTTTCCTGATTGTCTTCATTAAAGATCTCTCTACTCCTGCTTCTTCTAGTACTGCTTTATTACTCTTCTTATCTTGCCATGAGATTCTTAACATTCTCCTTACAACTACATTTCTGCTGCTTCTAATTTTTGTTCTAATACTACTTGATATATTCCAACACTCATAGCCATACAGCAGTATTGATCACACATACGCTTTTAAAACTCTAAATTTTGTTTCCATTGAGATATTTCTTTTTTTTTTTAAGATTGAGCTCATTTTTCTAAAACTGTCTTTTGCGATTGCAATTCTTCTTTTTTTTTTTATTTGATTATGTACCCTAGGTATTTAAAACTTTGGACTTGTTACATTTTCTCTCCATCACCTATTGTTACAGGATGGATTTGTTGATTTTTTGGAGACAACCATGCATTTTGTTTTCTTTACATTTAAAAGAAGCCCTTTATGCTTGCTTTCAGTGACAACAACATTAACAGGACTTTGGAGATCTTTTTCTGAACTTGCGAGAAGAACTGTATCGTCTGCATACCTAATGTTGTTGATATTTTCTCCATTTACTTTGATGCCTGGTTTATCTTCTAAATTTCTGAGGATTGTTTCACAATATATATTAAAAAGAGATCCGATGACATAAAACAGCCTTGTCTCACTCCTCTTTTTATCAGTCCATCTGAATGTTTGATTGACCTGAATCGGGATAGTAGCCATGTAAAATCAATCTATCGGTAAGGTCAGCCGCTGCAGCAAATTTATTCTCATTAAGGGGAAGGATGGATTTTACATATCAACATATTTTTACAAAAGGTTTTAAAATAGTGTCCAGCCAGAATGTTGCATAACAATAATTAGACCTGTGCTTCTCTGCTGCTCTAATATATTCTCAAAGAAATGTTCGCCAAAATCTTTCTATAATGCAATTATTCTATACACACCACTTCTTCCTATTAATCAACATATTTCCCATGCTAGACAATAAAACATTCAACTGTATACGAAGAAAATGTACTTTTCTAGCAATGGATATAATAACTAAATGCATGACACCGCAAGCTTATACACACAGGCTTACATACACACAATCACACCAGCCACTGGATCATAGCAGTTTAAGCTCACAAGTATGCGGCTAGGGGCTGAATTATAAGACAAAGAAATTATTAGATCCAACACACTAGATCTAGACAAATTATGAAAGCCCCATAGAAAATATTCACAAATACAGAGGGAAGAATTGAATAAAGAAAAATAGGAAGTATAAGGAAGAAAAATTTGTGGTTCCACTGAGAATTGAACCCGGGACAGTGACACCGAATCGTCTCGAAGAGGCAAGCAGAGCGTTCTCACCACCAAGCCAATTGGCTTCTTGTGATCTAGTGTGTTAGATCTAATAATTTTTCAGTTTAAGCTCAGTATGTAAACAGACCACTCAAGTCCAAACTCCTTGTTCTCTTAATAGAATAGGTGTATTACAAGGTATGAAAAGAGAAAATAAGGCAACTCTTTTCCATACAAGAACATTTGCTTTTGATCAAAAAGATCTATGTATGTGGCTTTAAAAATTCATCGACCATCATCAATACCTGAGCATTAATTAAAGGAATACAGGAAAATATGAATACCCAAAAAAAACAACAAGAAAAAAACAACAACAAACAAACAAAAAACAAAAAAAAACAAAACAAAACAAAAAATCAACACCCAGACACTTATCAACTGACATTAAAAAACATGAAATATAGTTATTAGAATGCTTTGATATGAGGGGCTTTTCAGAAATTTTCATATTAAAATCAAGAGTTGTGGCATACTTTCATCATTTGTTGATTAAGTTGTTGAACAGTTGTCTGGGAACCAGAAGTGAGAGTGAGAGTTCTGCTGGTAGTGTCCATCAGGAAAACTTCAATGTAACTCTGGAAACAATTGCAATGAGAGATAAATTTTAACGTGAAAAGAAAATTTACAAGTTCAATCATGTAAGACCAAGTATTATCCAATAAAGATCTGTCTATGGTGAAAGAAAACAGTCTGAAGAACATAATCCATAACACCTCTTTAAAAACAAACTTTGAAATGGACAATTGTGTGGCAGTCTGGGTGGGAATTGACGCACAGCCTATTTTCGAGATACCGTTTGAAAAAGGTGATTTCAGTCAAAATTGACGATTTTGGAATTTCGATTGTTTTTTACTCTATAATCATTAATCTTTCATCCATGAAAGTATCAAACAAAACAGAAATCTACTTTATTCACAATTTTGATGGCTTTTGATTCTTGGTCCAATTCTAATCTGTCACTGTACGAGTAACGCGATTGTGAATCCACTGCTTGGGTTCCTGTTTCTTGCGAAAAACAACCACAAACCCATCATATCGCATATCAAAACAAAGCAGATTTCCTCATCTTTTTAACATGGTGATTGATGTATTCATGCACTCTACTCATATATCTACTTCCGCTAAAAATATACTTCACACTTTACTAGTCGTTATAGACCCGAACTTCCTTAATTTCCGCAAACAAAAAGCATTCGTTTTCAATTACAAAAGCTTTTGAATAGTTTGAAAGATCAAGACAATGTTATAAAGAGCATTTCGACTATAACAATTGTTCATAAAAAGTAGGCTAAAGGAACTGGGAAGCCTCCGTCCTTCCTTCGTCCACAATCAGTTGTTGTCAATGTAAACTGATCGGCCATCAAACTAGATCTAAATCTACAATTTATTTATATGACAATTTTTAAGTCTTTGTAAATTTCAAAAGAGCTTTAGGGCTGGGATTCTACGAGATTGGATATAAATCAAGTTTCTTTAGGTTTAGGCTTAGCTTAAGGTGGTGAATTTTATTGAAGGCCTAGACCGAATGCTTCGAGTAGAGATCTACCGAAGTTTGAAAGTAGCGGTAGCAGTAAATCTTGTAGATTTGATAGACTGCAGATCTATTAGATATAGATTGAGTTTCTCATCTAGATAGAACTAGTTGTCCTGTTATCAACTTCTACGTTTATACATTTGACAAATCTAAAGCAATTTGTAATGGTTAGTCTTTCCCACATCAACTGACCCAGATCTAGGACCAGATCTAGTACGCTAACTCAAGTGTAGTATGTAAGTCTTGACCTAGCGTTGTTCTGTGCTCTGACTTTGAGGACGTTTTTCTCAGTTTCGTTCATCTGATGTAGGGTACCTTAAAAATTCATTTATAAAAGAACTATAAGAGAAAGCTCAAAAATTCAAAAAGCATAATCATCAGCACCTTTTCTAGTTTTTAGAAACAATAAAACCTGGAAAAGTCAACATTGCGCCAATTACGCTCTTCTCCCAGACTGCCACACAATTATAATAGTGAAAAGCTTGCTTTTAACAGAAAAAGAAAAGACAGAAAAAAATTACTGGTCTTGCTGCAGCTTCTCTCAGCCACTCTTCAATCAGATCATGCCGAGGTGTGTGGTCTGTTACTGATAGACTGATGTCAACAGGTTGTTTTCCATCTTTATCACAGGCAGTCTGTAAGAACATAATATTTTGTTGATTTTTTATTCAGGAATAAGAATAAGAATAAGAATAATAAGAATAAGAATAATAATAAGAAGAAGAATAAGAAGAAGAAAAAAAAGAAAGAAGAAGAAGAAGAAGAAGAAGAAGAAGAAGAAGAAGAAGAAGAAGAAGAGGAAGAAGAAGAAGAAGAAGAAGAA
>JBCJKE010035076.1:0-12194 GCA_039654525.1 Melibe bucephala | reverse complement strand
ATTATCTGGGTCCAATTATCCAATGTTTCCAGAAGATTCATCATGCATGATTTGCCCCTCAAAAATCCATGCTGTTTGTGTCGTTTTTGCATTTTAACACAAGAGCTGTGGTCTTCTGAGTCCCTTTTGACTTTAACTTTCATTATATTATTTTCTTAGACTGAATATTACAGAATAAAAACTTTCTTTTTTCCAACAGCATTGAACAGTAACATTCTAGTAACAACATCAAAAGGTGATTGTTTTGATGAGGCTGTGTTATCATTCATCCTATCTCTCTCTTAATATTTCATGAAGATCCAATAACTCAAACAAGTCTGGGCTGTCTTCTTCTCTGTTGTTGCCAGTACTCTTTTGTTGTAGTCCTATATGTGAAGGGTCATGATGTTTGCTCTTGATATTTTTGTGTGTTATTTTCATGTAGTGAAATTTCTCTACAGGTGTCGTGAATATTAGATGCATATCGTTTTGATGTACCAACCAATAGGTTGCTGCTGAGCTGAGCTTAGTCTACACACATCTGTTGTTGTGATTACTTTTCTTTCATTCTTGATCCACTGCAGTCATCTCTATTTCATGTGTCAGATCTTCTGAGGCAGCATCATACACATCTTATTATCAACATTGATGATATAATTTGTTGAATGGACATCAAGCAAAGTTGAACTAGTGACACATATTAATTCATTCTGTCATAAAATACAAAAAAATAAAGGAATAAAGCACCATAAATAACACTGGATGGCTATGTGTCAGAGGTAATGGTCAATGTTGAATCTGTCTTTGTGTCCACTTCAAGGTCAGTGATCACTGATTTTGTTCTTGCTCCATTTGTCATTACAGTTGCACTGCCTTGTTGTATGTTACTCCTGCTATGCACATTGGCAGTTTTGGTAGGGTTAACATTTTACTGTGAGGGTTTACCTTCTTACAACACAGTATAACTTGTCGAAAAAGCTGCAGCATTTCTTCTCAAACTCTGTGTGGCTGGTTTGACTTTGGAGGTCAGTTTTTAGGGGTGTAATTCTTGTTGCACCTCTCACTGCTGCAGAATATTTCTGTTTTCTATTTCTATCTCTTTGTACTAGGGATTGTGGTTTCCTTCTATAATTCATGATTCCCAGTATCAGGGACAGCCCACCAACTGGCATCTTAATTTAGAAAACATACACAATTAGCTTGGAATTAACAAAAACCCAAAGAAAATTGTGAGCTCATGACCTTAGAGGTATGTTTTGAAGCAAAGTTAAATTATAAAGAAAATACCCATCGTGGATAAAGAAATATAAGCAAAATGAATTAAAATCAGCTCATAGAGTATAGCATCACTTCTTTGAAATGATTTTCACATGATTTTGCTAAATTTGTACAAATTATATTGTTATCGCCAGATTGATATCTATTCCCTTGGACTTGTTATGTTTGAAATTGTGACTGGCATTCCACCTCCTGCCGGTGACAACCGGCCAATGGCATCTCAGAGAAATATCAAGTTTGAGGTTGCTCCGATACATACCAATGTTTGTATTACTTTCATATTCAACTATTCATAGTTATATGCAAGAGAGGAATTAACCATATGTTTTTTCAAACCCAGTTAATCTTTCATTTACACATTATGCACCCCTCCCCCATCTTGAATTGTGTTTACACTAGAACAAGAGTCAATTCTTTTCTGTAGTCCCCTCTGTTTCCTTTATTATTTAATTGCATTTTCATTCAGATGTTACCAACTACATAGATACCATACTTCTTCATCAGTACCTTTCCCACTCACTCTCTGGGTATGGGCCAAGTCATTTCTATCAATTGCTTTTCCTGCAACTTCCTTATGAAACTGGTTTTTGTCCCATTGATTCCCAGAGTATTTGCAAATCATCCTTATTTTTTATTTCAGATATATTCATAAAATAAGATGTTTTTTAGATGAAGACCCCATTAAATTATTAGTTAACACTTTTATTTCAAACTGTCTTGATTTCTGTATTTCTCTTCTTTCTGGACCTTCAGATCAGTCCTTTAATAAAAAGCGAAATGATCCAGAATAAAGCAGTAAGGATAATTAATTAAAATGATTAGATTGATCAACAACTGAAACCCGCTCTAAAAGATCTCCATTGGCTGCCAATCAAGGAAAGAATGTATTTCGAGATCCTCTGTCTTACCTCAACATGCTAAAACAACATGGCACCCCCATATTTGTGTGAACTTGAATCTAATGATAAAGATTTATTATCCATTCCCTTGACAAATTCTGAATTTGTTGATTGAGCCTTTTCTGTTTTTCCTCCTCACCACTGGAACAATTCAGACATTATATGGAAGAAGAGTCGCACTTTTCTTCAATTTACAAAATGTTTTGAAAACATATATTTTTAGAATTGTCTATTGTGATGATATTATTAGTTTTTAAGAATAGGTTATTATATGACATGAGAATGTTGATGGATGTTTTTCATACTTCTACATGTTACCAATTTTGAACTTTATATGATGTGTAATACTTTGAGAACCTGTATAATGATGATCTGTTTACTATTTACAATTTTTTACGTAATGCCTATTTCCTTGTGCATGTATGATGTATAATGTATGTGGGTTTGGTGAGACTTGTGAATAGTTTGTTACATTTTCTTTCTGCATATTTTCCTGTTACAGAAAGTCACTTTAAATGTGAACTTTCTTCCCTTGGATCACTTGATGTCAGACTGTTGGAGTTATTACATGGAAAATAGACCATCAGCACAGGAAGTTGTGAAAATTTTGAAAAACAGTGCATTTATGCTTATTCATGATCCTTTGTGGCTCCAGCCATTGCCTACCTTGGACTTAGTGATCACTTGTGTTTACACTTGCAAAGTAAGTAACTTGATAAGCCTCTAAAACATAGAAGATTGAACTGTAGAATTCTTATTTAGCACATATTCAATTAGTTGTGGGCTATCCACTTTCCAACGGCTTCCCCAACAGGTCTTCTTCATCCGAAATCCATCTCAACTCGCAAGGAACACACTTAGTAGCAGCTATTTTCAATGTGTATCACTCTAGCATGCTGATAAAATTTCACTTCCTTTACCTATAATTAAGACACAAGTATGAGGCAAGGAGCTGAATTATATGACAAAGAATTTGATCTGATACACCAGATCCAGACAATATAAATAGACCCTATAGAAAATATTTACAAACACGGAGGGAAGAATTTAATAAAGAAAAATAAGAAAGAAAGAACGCTATGCTTGCCCCAGTGAGGCGAATCTGTGTCACTGTCCCGGATTCAATTCTCAGTAGAATCCCAATTTTTCTTTCTTATTATTCTTTATTAAATTCTTCCCTCTGTATTTGTGAACATTTTCTTTGGGGCCTATTTAAATTGTCTGGATCAAGTGTGCTAAATCTAATTATTTGTCTATAATCAAGTACAGTACTCTTTCTACACCAGGGTGATAAAATGTGGACAAAGAGCTTTTATCCAAGAACCCAATGTTTCACCTGCCACAGCAGAATTTTGAACTTTTTTTAAGCAAGTGTCTACAAAGCCAATTGTCTTCCAACTAGACTATAAAATGTTTGTGTTCTGTTTTACTTCAGTCCCTCTTAAAAGCCAGATAATTAGAAGACTTTGTATTCATTTCAGATCATCATCTTATAAGGGGTGGGAGTGAGGGAGAAGGGGTAGAGGTGCTGTTTCCTGACTTCAATCATGCTTCTGTACCATAATATACATGTCAGCTATTGAATTCAATGTTTTATCATTTATTTCTATAATTATTTTCATAATTATGAAAAAAATGAATAAGTGTGAAATCAATGTTCAATGTGATTAATTTGCATATTATCTTATTGAATTTGCTTGCATGCATTCACCTATGAAATGCAAGTTCCATAAAACAAAGTCCATACCATGTAATATGAATAATAAATTTAGAAAGGCAATTTATGACAAGAAATTAATATTAGGACCTTTAATATTCAATGTTCTCATAAGTTTTACATTTCATTTAATTAAAGATAAGACCTTATACAGCTATGCTAGTATATAACACAGTTATTTTCCCACTTTGACTACAATACACTTATAAGCACTCTTGAAAAGGAAAATGACAAAGTGATAAAATGGCTTAAGACAGATTGTATGGAGGCAAGCCCAGATGAATTTCATACCATTGCTGTAGGAAAGATTTTCTTCCTCAATGGCATATCTTCAAAATTCATTCTTCCAATGCTCAATATGAAGAGGTTGTTACACTTCATAGCAAAGATATAGGCTACTTATTAAAGTTTGAGATTAGCTTCAAGAGCATGTTCCATAAGGCTGCACTACAATTAAACATAATGAAAAGGCAAGACAAATACTTATCAATATCTAAATGAACTCACCATGTTCCATAAGTTTACAGTGTAAAACTTCAATTTTTGTCCCCTGACCTGGCATATCAAAGATCGTTTTTCTTTCCTTCTTTCAGTCTCATGGACGTTGGATGCTGTGGATAAGTGAAAGTGCAGTTGACAGTTCTGTTCTAAAAAACAGATTCATGAGTGTATATGATTTGATGTCATCACGATTCACTGTGTGGAGGAGAGAAGTGCCAGGTTCCAAAGTATTCATCATGGCCAAAGTTCAGAACAAAATTTGGATGGCTTGTGAGGTCTGTACACAAAAATTTAGTATGTACTTGCTCTTAGAAAGAAAATATATATGCATATTATCATCACTTCTAGATAATAAGTCAAAATAATAATAATAATAATAATAATAATAATAATAATAATAATAATAATATAATAATAATAATAATATAATAATAATAATAATAATAATAATAATAATAATAATAATAATAATAATAATAATAATACATGTAAAGTAAATTTTACTTCACAACTGTGGAACTTCGGGATTTACCAGTAAGAATCTGGATAGGTTAGACACAATGCACCGAAAACATCTAAGAGACATCGTCGGCATACATTGGCCAGAAAACATCACCAACACAGACTTATATAAGTGCTGAAATGTCAAACCACTGAGTCAAAGAATCAAAGAATAGAGATGGAGACTGTTTGGATACATCCTTAGTAGAGCTGATACAATTCCGGCCCAGACAGCAATGGGTGAATACTTTTAAGATGGGCCGAAATTCAAAGGAAGAACGTCAACATCACTGCCAACAACATTGAACCAAGATCTCAGGCATTACATGGAGCACATAAAAGAAACAAAGGAACTAGTCACTCACATGAAGGAACAACTCACATTACCATCAGGGCTCAAATCGACAAGAGACCTCCAGGAATTAAAGATCCTAGCTCAAGATAGAGACACCTGGAAAAGAGTAATAGACAAAATAAAGAAATGCAGAAGAATTGGCATTGGTGCACACAGTTTAGGGCAAGCGTCTATAGGACTGCGAAACCTATTATTATTGAACGCATGTCATAAAATTAATAATGATAATGATAGGGATGATGATGGTGATGATAATATAATATGTCAGCCTTTTGTGTCAATGTTGAAGATCTTGTAGCAATGGCATTGCTAGACCTTGGCTAGTATTCTAAGAGGAGCATAGATGCCCAACCATGGACTGGGTATACAGAGAAAATAAGAATGATTTGATCTGAGACTTAAGGTTTTGAATAGGGGATTAAAAGATCATTAAAGTAAAGCAGACATAAACCATGTAAACATTTATATGTCATTTAGGCGGACCCTCCATAGACAGTACCCGGCACCCGGCAGATGACATGTCAACATACGACATGCCACAGGCTTTGACCACTCCCTTCATAGGAGACACATTACATGACTGAAGAATACACTACCTTTTTACCATTATGTTTTTTTTCTGATAAGGATACTCTGATTGTGTTGACAATACTAAGGAATAGAAGAAAGAAGAGGGAAAGGCACATCACGTGGTGTAGAGCATTTTCTATTGAGGAGTACAAGAGTAGAGTTGCATACAACTTTCTAATTACACATGAGAAACTCAAGAACCTAGTGTTTCCTCATCTATAACAATATATATTTCCAGACTTATTTTTTCTTTGATCCTTTATTGTGATGCTCTAGGCTTTAGAGGTCCGAAAGAAGAGGCCGGTCTCTCATATGTTCAATAATTTTCTTTTTGTAGTCATCCATTTTGACAGCACAGAGCACAAAAAATGAGTGATGCAACAATTCAATGCACACATTTTTTTTGTCATGGCTGTGACATGTCACCTATGGAGGGAGCTACTTAAAATCATTGCATAGCTTTTGTTTGTCTCATATGAGGTGTGCTGTGAGCCACATGCTGCGTGCCATGTGCCGTCTACGAGGGTCCACCTAAAAGAACTTTTAAGTCAATTCTCTCTTTTATAGACAGCCATTGAAGATCTTTAAGAGCATCAGTTGCGTGATGAGATTTCTTTTTAAGGGTGATGATTCCAGCTGCCCATTTTTGTATCTTTTGAAGTTTACATACATGTTTTTAGAGAGACCAGACTAAAGAATGTCACATTAATCTATTCTACTAGTTACAAGGGCATTTATTGTAAGTTTTACAGTGTCCTGACCAATGAAAGATATTCTATTATTCATATTCTTTACATGAAACATGTATGTTTGAAATATTTTCATAACATGTCTTTCCATTGTGAGTTTTATTGTAAATTCTTAACAATATCAGAAATATCAATTTTTAGTCACAAATATACGCAGGGCATGTTTCAACAGTTTTCAATGTGCCAGGTGTGCATGAAGCTTGTGACTTTGCTTAGTGGTTTCCCACCCTGCAATGGGGTAGTCTGTCAACGTAATCCTGTGTCATCAACTGCATTTTTTAAATCTAAGGCTTCCCGTCAAAGATAAAGTTATTTTATAGTGCATTAGAGAGAATATTTTCTTTTTTCTTTCATAGAAATTGTTTTAGAAGATGAGTGTTTAAAGGAAACAAGGAAATTACAAGATTTCATAGATGGACTAACAGTATGCTGAGAGTGGCCATTCCAGATGTCCATTATGGTGCATGTCAAAGGAAGTAGAATTGAGGAAAGCACACATGATTGTGTTTTAGAAAGTCACCAATATGTTGAATCTTATTCATCATCAATGACTTTCAATCTTTGCTTACTGTAAAGAAAACATTATGTGATATTTTCTTGCTAAAATTAATATAGAATGTGGTAGGTAATTCACACTGAAAGTAATATGTTTTTCTGTGACCATCAACATTAATGAAATGAAACTATGTTTACAGGGCGGTAAACAGTTGGAGGAAATTGTTCGAGGAAAAGAAAATCAGTTTGAGATAATAAAAGGACACACCCTTGATGATGTACCTTCAAGTCTTTTATGTCATACTTTGAGGGAAACTAAAGATGGGGTATATATGAATCTATTTTTTATCACTTTTTTTTTATTGTTATCAAATGTACCACCACCACCTTCATCATCATTATCACCATCATCATCATCATCACCATCATCATCACCACCACCACCACACCACCACCACCACCATCATCATCATCATCATTATCATCATCATCATCATCATCATCTTCATCATCATCATCATCATCATCATCATCATCATCATCATCATCTTATAATCATCATCACAGTAATCTTCATCATTAACATCATTGTCATCTCATTATCATCATCATCATCCTCATACTCATCATCAGCATCATAATTGAAAAGGCTGAATATATCTTTTAACTGATCTCTCTAGCTGGCATGTTCCTTCCGGAATGTCGCCTTCATGACAGCCTCTCTGAATAGGTCTCTTTCCAGTGCCATGCTCCCTGCTGTTTTGAGGTCTTCTTCCAAGTCTCTCTCAACAAAGTCATTCCATCTTCCTCTGGAGTTTGGCATTTTCCCCTCAAATATTGTTTTTTCTAGACTTTGATATCTTTAATGATGACCAAAATAGGACAATTTTCTCTTTTTTATAGTGTTTACTTACCAGTCTTTGCTGATTCTGAGGTCTATTAGAATTGACTCGTCTGTTCCTCTTTGTGTCCATGGTATTTTTAGAATATTTCTACAACATTTTAATTCGAAATTGGACACTGCTCTAATACTGTTCTTGTTTATGGTCCAGGCCTCTGATCTATATGTGGCAATTGGGAAAATGCATGTTCTAAAGAGTTTGATTCTAGTGCTTATAGATGTTTCTTGCCACATTTTTTTCATTTTCTTTAATCTATGTAGAGCCATGGCGCAACATCTCTTTATTTCTCAGTGAATGTTCCCATTATTTGTCAATAATATGCCAAGGTATTGGAATTCATCAACTACTTCTATCGTTTTAAATGATTTTGATATCAGGGCTTCTTCGTGTTTTATCTGTTGTCATGATGTTGGCATTTTGGAAGAGGTTCTGTGCTTCACTATGCTCCTTCACTGTTTTAAGGAGCATTTCTGTACCTTCAGTGGTTGTGGATAGAAGAACAATATCATCAGCATATCTAAGTTCTGGCAATTCATTATCTCCGATATTGAGGCTGTCAAAAAATTTCAAAATTTGGATTGTGATATAGATTCCTCATAATATTCTCTGCATAGATGTTGAAGAGATCAGGCGATAATATGCAACCTTCGCATACAACCTGTTCAACCTTAAACCACTCTGATGTTACTCCATTCACTTTCAAAGCTGATAGTTGTTCACTAAAGACGTTTTTAATCAATTTTACTATATGTACATGAAATCCCATCTCAATCATTATTTTCCACAGAGAGTTATGTAGGACACAGTCAAAAGCTTTGAAATAGTACGTAAAACTGGAATACAGATCAATGTTCTATCCTCTACATTTTTCAATGATGTTTCTCCACATTTTTGTGCATAGTGCATGGTAAATTTCTACACTTCCCTCTCCATCATAACCTGGTGCCTTGCCCTTTTTCAGTGAATTGATTGCTCATATTACTTCATCAAGAAAAGGTTCAGGTTCAATTTCATGTTCAATGCTGTCAAGCTTTGTTTGGTGGCTGTTTTCACTTGAGGCATACATTTCCTGGCATTATTCTTTCCTTCTATTTAAAATGGCCTCTCTATCTGTCAAAGATTGCCATTGAATTTGATGTGAACTCTTTGGTCATCATTTTTGTTTGTTTGTATGCAATTTCATCATGCTTGGTGCTAAAGGCAATATCTATTTCTTGTTTATTATATTGGACATTTCTTTGTATTCATCACTTTGCTGTGTTTTTTTTCCCACTTGATTTAAGGTTTCTTCTCTTTTCTACAATTTGAAGTGGATCTTCTGATATTTAACTGATATTTATTAAAAATAAGATTCCGGGTCATTTTGCATAGGATAAAATATAATCTTTCAATTATTGCCTATAGAATATTTAATTTCATATTTCAATGGTCATTTCACAACCATTTTAGTATTAAATAAAAGATTTTTCTTTATTTGTGTTTTTCAGAAAGAGCATGAACAGTCTGTTGTTCTAGTCGGACAAATGAATGGAAGTATCACATCCTTTAGTTTCAGTGACTCCTCTAACCGAGCTCTCACTTTGATCACCTCTTTGAGTCTTTCTACCAACAATGCCATCTCTAACATTGTCACTGTCAGGGAAGATCTTATAATAGCATCTTGTGGCATTATGCTTTTCTTCCTCAACATTCAACCACATGCCATATCTCAAGATGTGCACCTCCTTGTGTCCATCAAAGCTACCTTTTCATGTTCTCAAGAGCTCAACATAAAAGAACCAGTCCTTTCATTAGCCCCACAAGCTGATTCATGTTGGTGCATTTTCAAAGATACTAATCTTCTTTTGAAGTTAGACTGTGACAGTAAAGAGGTTTTAGAGAGTGTTTGTTTTAGTTGGGACTCCTCAAGAGATCAAATCAGAGTTGAGCAAACTTCAGAGACTTTTCCTGCATATGTCAGAACAACATCTGAAAGTCAAATGTTATCAGGGGCTTGCAGTCAAAATTCTGTTGATGATGATGTTTTCTCTGGCCCTGTCAAAGAAAAGAGTGCAACTCTTCCATCACATAGCAAGATAAATAAGGATAGAATTGAAGACCCAGGAGGTTCCTTCCAAGTTCAATGTACACTCAGACAAGATGAGCTACAATCTGCCAATTCATCGAAAAGAAAGGGCCTCTTTGTTGGAAGCAGAGAAGTTTCAGTTTCTAGTATAAAAATATGTATAGATGAAATTTCAACAAAATCACATAATAACGATACTGCTGTATCAGTATCAGACTCTCCAGAGGATGAGGAGAATATTTATCAAAATTTTATAGGTGGGAAGCCACCTGTTCCCCAACGTTCAAGAGCACACACTTTTGAATCTTCCACCACAAGGACTTTTCCCATACAGAGCTCGCAGAATCCTCCATCAATACCAAGAAACCCCTCAGTACCCGAACAAGATGTTTCACTTACAGCATTATGTCTCTGCTCAGATCTTCTAGCTGTGGGCTCTACCTGTGGGGGGTTTGTCTTGATACCCGTTGGAATCAGTGAAATCTCACAAAACAAAAATCAGGTCACATTTCCTTGTAAGTCCATGCAATATCCAGTACTAAGGCATCCTATGCAAAAGTCAAAAGCTAAAAAAGCTGCTGCTTCATCTCAGAAGTCTGTAAACTCGATCATGCAGAAAGGATCAATTTCACATTTTGTCGTAGCTATGAACAAGCTTGTGTCATTCTATGAAGAAAAGGAGAAATGTAAAAAAACTGGATTAAGCGGAAATCGGGCCCTAGCAAAATTAATTGGTTCTGATTTCAGCAATGAATTAAAATCAAAAGATCCCAATACAAATGAGGACATCCCTCCAAAAGTAAGTACAGATTTTTCAAATCATCCTGGTGTCAGTTTGAATGAAGGTGAAATACAGATTACAGAAGAAGATAAAAAGCTAGCAGATATTGTTATTTGGGATGAGTTGACAAATGAAAGACTTGAAACTATCCATTCATATGGAAAAAGAATCGATGATTGACTTTGAGACAATGTATATTTTCCCACTTAATGTCCCATCTGTCATTAAAACTTTCAAAATAAACTTGAATTCACACGAAAATTATTTACTTGGAAAATAAATTTTACATATATAATCAAGACTTTGTCTGTGATGTAATTTATTTATTATTGATTTTCTATGCCATCTACCAATATATCTGTAGATGAAATAATCCCATTCTTACCAACAAGGTTACTGGTTTGTGATTGTTTCATAGTAATAATGGTATCTTAGTTTTGTGTCATTTCATATTGTTATGACTTTTTACATGGTTTATTTGCGAATATATAAATCCATTAACTTCATGTAATGAAATTCCATCCAATAACTTCACATTTGTTAGAACATTTTGATTGATTTGTTCTAGTTCTAATCAAATTTATCAATAACAATTGATATGTCCACATTTTATGATGATGTAGGAACCAGTGATATTAGACCTCCTTGGCAATTTACTGGGCAAGAAGCATTGAAATTGTTTTGAAATTTGACCAAAATTTTTAGAGTTGGATGCGGGAGATGGGAGGGTAGGGGTTTGGTGGAGGGGAGGAGGGTAAGCTTTGTTGTATGTTTTAGGGGGCAGGGGATGCTTTATTCTTTTTTGTCAATAGAATCTCTGATTATTATTTTTATGCACATTGAAAAGATCTTACAGCACCCATCTTTTTTTAATCTTTCTTCTGAGTGAATCATCTTTTTGAGTCTTATTTAAAAAGAAAAATTATTGATTGTATCAGATCTTACCAAAGCATTATTCATTTTCTCTATGATGAATATTTTTGTGTAACCCATATTTGTAGATACCTCATGTTAAATCTCATTTACTGATGTTCATATTACAGCACTTTGAGCTAAGAAGGTTAAGTTATAATTATAATATCTTCCATTTTGTGCTAAATGTTCAGAAAGTATAAATACTTTTAAGAATGCCAGTGATAAGGAACCTCAAATAAAATGTATGTTTATGATGGTTAACTGATTAACATTATTTGCCTGTATTTATGTTTGCTTTAACAATAATGACACAGTAAATATTCTGTTTCAGGATTTTTAAAGGTTTTGTAACCTATTATACCATTAATCTGATATGATATGATAATACATGTAGATCTATATTTTTATTTTTATTATTATTATTATTATTATTATTATTATTATTTTCATTATTATTATTATTATTATTATTATTATTATTATTATT
>JBCJKE010034744.1:0-12207 GCA_039654525.1 Melibe bucephala | reverse complement strand
ATACATTTTTTTTCTTATATTGAAAACAATGTGTTTGAAATCCATCTTTGTCCAAACAATGTGTAAATTGTAAATATTCATTTTTATTCACTTGAATGTTTTGTTGCATTCTTTTCCTTTCTTCAGAGTTCACAGCTGCAAGAGCTAAATATCATTGAGAGCTTTACCAGGGAAGAACTCAAGGAAGGCAAAATTGATGGTAAATGTGGAAATTAATAAGATTCCAATCAAATAGATTCAGTGTCTTATACTCTGTTTTTACCTATTACTGCTTTTGGGTTTCCTTGTTTTGTTTTGTATTTTTGTTTTCATTTGATTTTTGGGGAGTTTTATCATTGGCTTTGTTATTGCTTTGTTTTGTTTTCTGGTGGAGGGACATTCTGTTTTTTGTTTTGTTTGTATTGTTTTGTTCAGTAAAATTGTGATGCATGCATTTAAAATCTTAATTTTACTCTTTAAGGTTGTATGTTGAACAATTTAATTTAATTCAGGCTGTATGTTGAACAATTTCATTTAAGACATCAATACTCTTTTCAAAAGATTTATTTAAATTCCTTCGACCAATGTTTTCATTTTCATAGATTTTATATTTCTTTTATAATATCTGTTACATTCCATAATACAGGTATCAGTGCAGTCTATGACTCAGGTGAAGATTCTGAAAAGAAGACAATAATTGAACTCAAAACAGACATCAGAGCTAAAACATTTGTCAGAGTTTTAGAATTTCTCTACACAGGTGAGGAGGCTTTTTTGTTGTTTTTGTTGTTGCTGCTGTTGTTGTTGTTGTTCCATTTCGTTGTAGAATTGGGAATTGGAAAAGTGAATGTTTTTATTTGAGAAATAAAGTATAATAATGGTCTAAAATCTCATTATATACAAAGCATTCAGGGTTCCAGGTATTGTTCTTCTTGAAAATATATCTTATAACTATTACTTTCAACCCTTCAAGATCAATCCAGTTAAAGCTTTGCTGGGCATGAGTGAATGAATAATAAATTATAATGATATTGGTATCTTAAGTATTCTCTGTTCATTTGATATGATACAAGTTCTATTCTGTAATAATATCTTGTTTTAAAAGCATCCACACCTGCACTCACCCACAAACATGTAAATAGAATATAATGTATATGCTGTTTGTTGACTTGCCTTCGCTAACGAAAATTATGCATAGTGGATGCCCATGTCCACTGCAGGAGTGCTTGTGACTGACAAGACCGGCATGGGATCTGCCCATGCTGTACACATCTATTAAATCCTTTTATATTTGTTTTTGTTAACAGATATGGTTATGATACCTTTTGATTTTTAAGGTTTTCAGAAGCATTAACTTTCAAAAAATTATATGAATTTGATGTTAAGTGTTCTGTCTTCTTTTTCAAATTAACACTCCTAGACCCACTGCTTTATCCAACTTCATTGTTATTTGTGTAGACAGAGAATACATTTAATAATGTATTTATATTCCCATATCAATTCAAATAGGTGTGCCTCGCCTGCAAGATGATATTCAAGAAGAAGAGCTGCAAGACTTGAAGCAAGTAGCAACTATGTTTAAGCTTCCATATCTGTCCACAATTTGTGACAATGTGATCAATGAAGAAGATTTCCTCAATCCCAGCATTGGAACATACTTGAATGATGAAACGGGTGCCAAGATGAAATCATTATTTTTCAACCAACCCAAACATGCTGATGTTGTATTCAAAGTAGAAGGTAGAATTAAAAATTTTATTTAACATTCCATAGTATTATTTTGTGCCACAAACAATGAAACCCATTAATATCAGGAATTGGATGTTGTATACTTTTAAATGATTAATTTGTTGAAATTTAAATATGTTTAAGGTTGAGTCAAAGAATTTGATAAAAATACTCTGAGATCTAGTTTCAAACTTCTAGAGATAGAAATGCTTGATATGTCCTGTATTATGTGGCATTTAAAGAAACAAAAGTGTTGGATTGGACAAAATACGTAGATGTATATTTTGGGCACTTATTTCTTAAATGTATAGATTTAGTAACACTATATTCCATTGCCATGTTATGTTTCAAGGATACTTTATACACATCATTTAGGGCTGTTAAATACATGTAGACCCCCACTGGTATGGCTCCAAACTTCATTGCTACTTCATCTCTTAAATATTTAAAGAAATGACTATATATATATCTATCTGAAATTTGGAAGGAATTCATTTAATTTAGATTCATTGAATTATACATATCCTTAATATTCTATTTTCCTTTAGGAATGCGTGTCTATGCACACAAAATCATTTTGTGTACTAGGAGTACTGTTATGGCAGCCATGTTTTCTGGACATTTTGCGGAGAGCCATACTGAAAATGTGACTGAGGTGAGAAAACCTCTTAAATTGTAATGTCAAAAAATTATCAAGCATGGATAGATCAAACTTTTTTATAGATTTGACATGTATGTTTGGTGAGATTCATGCTTTTAACAGTCTCAAATTTTACACACATACTCACAAATACACAACGAGTAAGGCACAAAAAAAAGTAGATTCAATTTTAAAAGCTCATAAATCAGTTATTCCCAATTGTTACCAATTTCCTTTCACATGTCATCAGACTATCTATACCTCTAACATGGGTGCAAATATGAACAGTATTGATTAAACCGTTCATAAAATTTGACAAAATACAAGGTGATTTAATTTTCATAAGATTGAGGCATTGATCATCCGAAGCCACATTGATTGGAAGGGGATAGAGTAATGGCCATCATTTCTAACAGCTGTTATATCCATTACATTTTAATCACTAACTTTTGTGTAAGATTCTATACTCAGTAAGTATGCATGGCATCTTTACCTTGGTGTCATCTGCTGGATAAAAAATTGTAGCTTTCCAATAAAGTCAGAAATTGTCAAGTTCTGTCTTTGAATGTTTTCTGATAGAAGTGTACCAGAGAACTCTCAAATAATATTAAATAATCACATTGTAGTACATGTACCTAATACGAAATCTATCTAGATTGATGTATAGTAAAATTCAATTCTTGTTAATTATGATGTAGGTCAGCAACACTTTTCAGGAAAAACAGATAGTGGAAGGATTTACGTAAAAACAATGGAATAAAGATTCCAGAAATAGGCTAATAAGAAAAATCATAAAATCTGGATTGTTTGAATTGAACAAGCAGCAGGCTGCAGTTGACCAAAGACTGCAAGGAAAGACAGCGTTGTGACTTGATTGTGAGACAGGAGCAGGAAATTGCCCTGTCTAAAAAAAACACTCTAGGCACTCACAAATCAATACGGAAAATTGCGAGCCATTCAAAAATAATTGAAGATCAATGGGACAAAAATATCAAGCAAAATCTTAGGTTGAATACTTATAAACCAATCAAAATCAGCAAAAGACATAACAAATTAAAACAAAAGAGAAAAAACATAGTTGCACTGTTTTGGATAAATTCATTAGTGTGTAATGTTAACCAAATAATTTTCACAGTTGAAAAGAACCTCACTCTTGAGATATCAGAAAATAGTTATAATGATGTTGATTACGGACATTTATATTATATATAACATTAATTATATATTATGTCCAAATAAACTTTGGAAATTCATATCTTTGTTATTTTGTAGTCGATTTTGATGAAATAAAGTTTGTTTTTCATGTTTTAACAAGCTCTGTCTGATAGTGATATTGTATGTAAGATATCTGCTAACTGAAAAATTGGCTTGAGGTACCTACTACTTGTAGTCCTTGTTAAATACATATAATCCAATTAAATTACAACGATGCTGCTGCTGCTGATGATGATGACGACGACAATGATGATGATGATGATAGGCATTATAAATTGTTTGGTTAGACATTTGAATCCATTTGTACTAGCTACAACTGGATATTTATTTTCTTTCACTTTTACTTTTACCTGTAGGTGGCAGTGCAAGAAACAACCCATGAGAACTTTTGTGCCCTTATAGAGTACTTGTACACAGATCATTCTCCAATTGAGCAAATGAGTGACATAGTTGGCCTATTGACTTTAGCAGATGAAAAAGGCCAAAATCGTTTGGTTAATTTGTGTGAACTGTATATCAGCAAAATGGTGGATAAGGCCTGCCAGAACCAGATTGAGAAGGCAGACATAGATGTCATTGGCTTGCTCAACACAGCCCATGTAAGTGTCATGATAAAGTTTAAATGACTATTTGTGTAGCAAATAGAGAAAGAGGAAATTTTAAAAAAGTGAAAGAAAGAAAAAGTATTGATGAGGAGAAAAAATAAGGGTTGGGATGGAAAAGAAAACACATAATTGTGAGAGTTGGATTAAATCAAAATTTGCATTTGATAGGTATTTTTGTCTTGTTTTCTCAGGTTGTTTTTGTTGGGGGGTTTTCCTGTTGTTCTTTTGTGTGTGTGTGTATGTGTGTTGTTTGTTTGTTTTTTGTTTTTGTGTTGTATTTTTGTTGTTGTTTGTTTAATTGTTTGTTTGTTGGCTTGTTTGTTTTTTTCTTTTTTGTTAGGGTTTTTTTTTGTCTGTTTTTTTGGGGTTTGCTTTTTGTTTTGTTTGTTATTTATTTTTTTTTCTTCTTGTTGTTTTTTTGTTTGTTTGTTTGTTGTTGTTTTGTTTGTGTTTTTGTTTTTGTCTTTTTTTTTTGGTTGTTGATTTTAATTGAAGCCAATTAATTGTAGGCCTATTTATCATCTAAAAAAATTGCCATAATTTTCTATATTTTCTTTTCAGTTCTCATATTTTAATATGAATTTTAGGTGGAAAAACGTGAACAGAAAAAAAAAGGAAAATATTTTCAGAAATGCATTGAGATATATATATATATATATATATATATGCTCTTATAAAAGGGAAACTGTGCATCAAACTTAAATGTAACTTTTTATCACTTATAAAAATCCTAGGAAAATGAAATTTTACAAGAAGATACTTGATTCCTTGTTTAAAGAATGAGGTCAAAGACATTTTTGTCTGATTGTATGATACGGTTTTAGTTCATAAATGCACATGAACTTCATCACTCATAAAATAATTTTAGTGATTCTAATTTTGAAACATTCACTTGATGATATCTGTTGCTCGGATTATGTGAAGAGATTTACATTTAGTGATGTTGAATGTCAATTGCCATTGAACAGACTATTGAAAATGTGAAAGGGAAAGTATATCATCCTAAATTCTCTGATGATTATAAGTAGACCCAAGGACAAAGCCATTAATAGAGGTATTAATTCTTAATAGGCAATTAGCATCTCTAAACTTTAGACTTAAATCTTTAAGATTATCTCAAACTTACTCAGAAAGACAACATGTGTGGCTAAACGTTCCAGTCATCAGGAAGCTTTTACTATTACCAGGAACATACAGACATTTCTTTTGATAAGTGCAGGATAAAGAAAAAAAAAAATTGTGCATTTTAAGCAGCCCTTTTGATGGACAACATTTAGAACATATGTTATAACTATAACTTTTCAGGTAAACATCCAAATTTAATGTGATTTTACTACAATTCAAATAGACTTCTGAGTTCCATTCATGTCAAATTTGGTAAAGAAATGTTTATTCATAATGCATATATTGAAGTTCCTTTCCGTGACATCTTTTTGGGTCATCTGGTATTTAAACCAAATGTATATAGATGATATACATTTCATTAAATTATTATCTATTGAAAGATAAATATGAGGTGTTATTTATACAAAGGAATGCTATACTTCCTTCCTCAGTTGTTCAATGCTCAGCAGTTGACCCAGTGGTGTCTACATTTCATTTCTACCAACTTTGATGCCTTTTCAAAAAGAGAAGAATTCTCCAATCTGACAGACGAAGATCGAAACTTTGTTGAAGAAAACAGATGGCCTCCCCTAAGTTACTTAAAGGCAGTAGAAGAATTTGAAAAAGACACAGAAAAGACCTCAGCCAAAGGGGATTCCAAATGTATTGTTATGTGAGAGGGAGTGTCTTCTAGAAAGACATAGCCTTTCAGTCCTTAACTCTTTATGACTGGATTTTTTTTTTTTTTTTTTAATGTCAAAATTGGTACAGTTGACTATGCTTAAGTTGATTTTGTTGGGGAAGTAGAAAAAAGATCAACACATCCAAAGTTCAAAACAACCGGCTAAGCTTTGGAAGGCATAATTTACAAGGTGATAACAGTGCCATGGATTTTTGTTTCTTGACCAATGAAAGCAAGAGAAAAAAGGATGAACATGAAATGTGAGGTTGTGCCTCTATGATGATATTGTACATGAAGAAAGCTGTTGTGATCCTAGGCCTACAGTACTAGTACTAACACTAACAAAAAACATACATCCGCATCTTCGGCTTCCTCCACCCCAACCTCCAATCTGATCCCCCCACCCCTGCCTCTGGTCCCCTCGTTGACTTTGTATCATACTATAACACGTATCACTATCATACTTCCTAAATGACTAGTGAGCATACATTCATGTAGAGATATATAGCCTATATTCGCTGCAAGGGTAAGATATAAGTATAAGAGTAAGAGGGTCATCTTTGTCAAGCCTAAATACTAGTTAATCGTCCATTACTGTTACTACCGTATTACTATCACTATTACTCCGGTCTGGTGCCTGCGGCGATCGTCAGTGTTGCTTGATGATAGGACTAGGACCAGGCTAGCAGTTGCTAACTAACATCAAGTCATTCATTTTCTTTTCTTCTTAATTTCAATGATCAGGGTTTTGATTTACTATATTTTCTTCACAATGGTCCTTGTTCCAAAGAGAAAAGAACCCAACTTAAACGAAAATCAAATCAATCAACTTCATCTTAAGTGTAATTGACTGTATGAGACTAACTGATGCTCACCATTCAACCAATCATAAAGAGTTAATAAGTGTATAAATTGAGAAGGCATCTACTTGATGTCAAAAGTGCAATTTTTAACGGACATTGATATGCCAGCCTTCAATTTATTGTTAGAACTACAGTATAGTATATGTAATAGTTTAATGTAAGTACTTTCATGACTAGAATTGACTTGCTTTTATCTTGTGGTTTGCTTTAACTTTAAAATTGATTGTGGATTCCTTTTGCAATTAAAATAAACATTTCCTTAATTCCTGATGTCTTTTCTTTCTTTGGTGCCTGGAAAATATACAGAAAGACAAAAGCATCCCAACAGTGCCTACTGATAAATTATTTGATGATGCAAATTTTGCCAAATGATAATAATTTTGAGCTGCTAGTCACTACTTAGGCAAATTATAATAACAAAGGTGATATACTTTTGTCATATCACACGAGAGGAAACTATCTTAATATCTATGCTTCTATTCAGATGGATAGAGGGAAAAAGAGAGGAAGAGGTGGACAAAAAGAAATATGTGGTTAAATAATATAATAGAATGGGCAAACATCAAGAGCATACGAAATGTGGTTGACATAATGTGTAAAGACAGACAGAAATGGAGAGAGATTGCCAACTGAAGGCTCCAGAGGCAACCTATAGAGAGAGAGAGAGATGCTAAACCTATGGAATATAATATTTTGAGACTTTACCAGTTCCCATATATACATACATGTATAGCTTTCCATTACATTTATTCACTTTTTTGCAATACAAATGGTCAGTCAAGAGTTAGATATCCTGTTAAATTTTCATTTCTGCAATATTTCCATAATGAAAATCTTGGCCCAGCTTTTTACTTAGCCTTTCTGGCATTTTTCAGGTGTTGTTAGATGTTCTCAAAGACCTAGACCAATGCATGTTGGTGCAATAAAAGACAATTTATAATCAGGATGATAACTGAAGATATTCCTCCTAACATTTGGTTAAAATTAGAATAAAATGAAATTTGGTCAACACATCAAGATGATGCATACTATGCCTAGAAATAGTCTTAGTCTTACTGAGTCTAAGACTTCAAACGACATAGGTTAATTGAGCGTTCACTTAAAAGTAATGAACTAGTACTTAGATGTTAGTGTTATACATTTAGATTTATAAATATATCTTATCTAATCAATCATAAATTTACATACATTTACAAGCCTTTAAATGTGTTATTTTCTTTTCTATCTACTCTAAAAAAAAAACATCTGTATACCTTAATTTTCTTTTTTGGGGGTGAATAAAGTTTTTGAATTTGAATCGAAATTGAATATTATTATCTTTATCATGGATTAGAAGTTTATTCCATAATCTGAATGTACTAGAGAAATAGTTGGCTGCTTGCCATTCATTAGGCCTATTTCAGTTTGCTAAAATGTGGAATGCTTTTATGAAAGAAATATTCATACAATTGTAAGGAAAATGGAAAAAACTAAAATCAGGACTTGTTCTTTGTTATATTCAAGGTTTTGTCATACCTTTTGTTGTCACTATAATTATTGTTGGATTTCATAGTAACGTTTTCAACATCTTTGCTGATCAGTGTAATCATATTATATTTATATACCAATAATATTGTCTATTTTTAAGCAATAAGTTTGTACATTGATGGTAATGTGGTTGCCACCCCCTTCCCCACCTTTTAACCACCTCACCTCAACCTAACAAAAGTAGTTTTCGACTTCCAAATTCAATGACGTATCTCGCACAGAAAATGAAAACAAAAAAGAAGCTGCTCATAATTAATGAAGCCATCGGCTTAGTCTCATTATATTTCTTCTCAATTGGTTCTGGTAAATATATTTATTTACAGTACAGATTGTAAAAGCAAAATTGTGATATCATTTAAATATAACATATATATTATTTTGTTTTTATATATAAATATTATAATATATATTGCTCAAGAACATTGTATATTATTATGTCCTATTCAATGCCTTTACTTTTACTTTTTTTATCCAGCTTGCAACACACATTTGAAGTTTTACTTTTAAATAAAAAGTGCTGTATTATGTATTTAAAAAATCAATGTTTTTTAGTTTATACAATATAAAATATAACAAATGTTGTTCTTCCAATTTTTGAGAGGTTGTAATTAATGTAACAAGTATTTCTAGATATTTTTTTTATTTCGACTCAGATCATATATCATTATTATTAATATTATCACTATTATTTATACTTCTCTTTATTATTAATATTATTGTTATTATTATGTGTACCACTCTTAGTCCATCCTCCTTCCTGTCCTCAAACTCAAATCCATATCTTTCCATTACTGCCTTGTCTCCCCCTTTTACCTCTATGAACTCCTTACACTACTGTTCCAAAATCATGGCATTCATTATGGACTTTTTGTGCGTGTGTTCAATTCCATTGTGTTAAGTTTTTAATTTTCGCTTGAGGACACAGATTTGTCATTTTAAATAAATGCTCCATTAGGATGACTGAATGAAATGAACATATTTTTGTTTCTCCTAAAAATTGGCTAGAGATTAGTCATTTTTTTGTATATATGTATTTTGAAAGCATTTCTTTAAACTAACTGAGACAATGCAAGGTTTAGCGTAACCGTTTCCGAAGTTTCCAAGGGAAATGACCCGTGATTACAAAATCTGTGGTGACGAAAGGTCCCCTGTTTTTAAAATAGCATGCGTGACCTTTCTTCCTTATTTTAGTAGTGAAAAATGTTTAGGCCTGATGTTTTTGTAGATCATGTTTTTGTTGTTTTGACTTTTACTTCCTTTTTTTTCTTTTGGTTGTTTGTTGGGTTTTTTTTTTTTAATTGTTCAACTGTCAGTCAGTCAGGAGAAAGTTTTTATTTTGAAAGAAAATAATGTAGATCTAGCAGAGGTAGAATGAAAGAAAAAAAAATGCAATTAGGCTTAGATTTCGAGCAAATGCAGTGTGCGTTACTTAGGCAGTGGGTCTATGCCAGTCTGGATCACATGTGAGGGGGTACAACAGTACCGTTAGCCTAGCGATTGGGTGGAGAAGAGAGAGTGTGAAAGGCATATGCCTAGCCTATGTCTTGCAATGCAACAAAGCGAGACGGGGGTTGGGGGTGGGGAGGAAAAGTGACCATTGAAAATGGAGTGTTGCGTTGAGGGGCATCCCTGCGCAAGTGTGCAAGACAATTAAAACTAAAACAAATAGGCAATGGTCTCAGGCAGCAGCACAGGCCTGTTAGCGCATGGTCTACAGTAACCCACCGATGTGTGCACCCCGCGTTCGCGATAACTGTCTTGTCAAGTAGGCTATTGTTACTGTAACACTGTCACTAATTAGGCTAGGCCTAGCACTGTGTTTAGCAAGTAGACCTGAGCAAACCAACGTCAGTGCTCCATTAAAGTGGGAAGGGAGAGGTCATGGTGACAGAAAAAGTTTGTTTTTAACAGACTCAGTGCAATCGGTTTTTATATAAACCAGATTTTGTTTAGTTGACGCAATTAAGAAGGAAAAAAATTGGACCAGACATATGGTTTATCTTAAGCAAGTCCATCTCAAATGGCCTTCAATGCAGTTGTTTTAAACATAACTCAATGCATTGCTTTACCTTAAATCTGTTTAAAAAAAAACATACAAAAAACAAAAACAAAACAAAAACCACAACAGACAATAAAGAAAAAAAGGCAACATAGAAGACATTACCATTTTAGAGATAAGTATGGTTTATTACAGTTACAGATAGAGATACACAATAATCATGATAATTATACAAGACTTCAGTTCAACAAAATCATAGCAGAATTCACCAAAATATTTACATGGTTATTAAGGGTGAAAGAGAATTTGAAAGATAAATTCTCTAGTAAAATATAGTGAGGATGGACAAACTATCTTCTGAATGATGTCACCGTATTTGACACAGTGTCCAACACCCGTTTCATTGTCTTTGGTGTAACATTCAATCCTGCTGACGCTAGATTGTCCTCCAAGATCTTGCGGTCATCTTGCAAGGCTCGTCGCTAAAAAGAAGAAAAAAGCCTCAATAAAACATATATCCAAGTGAAGGCTTCTTCAATATAACAGCGTAAAAAGAATACAGACTACGCAATAATAAAAGACAATTTAGAGGAAAGAGCAACATAAAACAATGTAAAGTTTAACACAAAATTTACATTTACCCACAAGACTCATCCGATCCATATGAGACAATAAGAAGATAAACTACACACAAAACCCCACAGAAAAATACATAGGAAACACTGACAGATCATGTCCCTGAAACACAGCACCATTCACAAAAACAAAAAAACAAAAACAAAAACAAACCAAAAAACTACCAACAGCTTCAAGACGACTCTTGCCAAAACCAGAAGCGAACAACGCTAGATCTAGCGCGCTGTGCACCCCTCACCACCTCACCTAAGCCAGCATATGGACGCTAGCGACGTAGTTTAAATTCAAATTCAAAAGTTGAAATCCTTATCACAATGTCCTATTCAACTGCTTGAAAACAAATTGTTTGCTGCCAAAAAATAAAGGATCAGTTGCAGGCTGCTATCCATTCTAATTGAGACAAAAACCATCTGCTATTTACTACATGTATTCCCCCTAAATTTGGAAGGTATATATATATATATATATATGGATTTTGCAACAGAGCTGCTGACAAAGACAAGTTCCACTCTTTAATTCTCGACAAGCCAAATAAATATAAATAGAAAGTGTTGAATGTCCTCAAAAGAAATAAAACAAAAAAGTATGCTGTTGCCTTCTTCACTAGATCCATCCTTTGGATGGCTTAGTTTATTGTTATTTCAACATCTATCTTTGGTTAGTTCAATTGATAATATGGTAATAATAGGGTAACATGAACATCTTCAACTGAAATTATTCATATGTAACTGACACTTTTCCATTGCCACATCTTATTCTCATTTCACTGGGATAATCCCCCCTCTGTCTCTCTCACACACACACAACTGTATAGATTGCAGGTACTTTCTCAGCAGCAGGTCTGCAGAGCACATTACTTGTGTTAATAAAAATTGTATGAACCAAGAAAGAAAGAAACTAAAACTCACAACTGGGGTGCCTGCCAATGACATAAGTATGAGTCTTTCTCCTGGTCGCTCATCACGAATATTCTCAGGTGTTGTCGATTTACTGAGGATAAAGAGGAAGAGGTGACATATACATCTGAAGACTATATGAATGAACTGGCTTATAAAAACTACAGGGAATAGCATGGGGAAGGATGGAGGCTGACAGAGGGGAGAGGGGAGGAAGTTGGAGGGGGACAGAGAGAAGGGTAGAGTAGAGAGAGAAAGAGAAAGAGAGAGAAAGAGAGAGAGAGAGAGAGAGAGAGAGAGAGAGAGAGAGAGAGAGAGAGAGAGAGAGAGAGA
>JBCJKE010034633.1:0-12213 GCA_039654525.1 Melibe bucephala | reverse complement strand
CTCTCTCCCTCTCTCTCTCTCTCTCTCTCTCTCTCTCTCTCTCTCTCTCTCTCTCTCTCTCTCTCTCTCTCTCTTTAATTATCTATCTATTTATCTGTCTATCTATCTATATATCTATCTATCTATCTATTTATCTATATTTGTCTATCTCAAATGAAAGGGAGGAAAATCTAATGACCATGAGAAGAAAGAAAACCATGCATGTGTGTGGATGAATGATTTAAATCAACCTTTTTGTTATATTTGTTGATCTTTTTTTCTCTTTTATTTTTGGTAAAACCAGATTCGTGGAGAGTTTGGCCTCCTGGACCTGTCATGGAAAAACGTGGTTGTGGGCATGTTGGTTTGCTTGATGTTCCTGCCTTTGAATCTGCTCTTGAGTTTTCTCTTCCGTAGAAGTCGGGTAAGTCTGAAAGGAGAGATGGCCTGGTTAGAATAATTATTATGCTTTCATTATATGCATATTGAAGTCAAAAGGAAATTGCTGTAAAAGAGAGTGGTAGACAGGCAGAAACAGTTAGACAGATATGAGAGAGTGAGAGAGGGGAGAGGTGTTTTAGAGAGAGTGAAAAAAAAAAAGAGAGGGAGAGACAGGAAGAGAAATGGAGGGAGGGAGTGCACATTTATGTGTCACATAGATGAAGGGTGGAATGTAGGAAGTGATTGAACGAGCAAGTTACCGTCCTCAAACATTTGCCTCAGTGATGCATTTAAGCTTCTCTAACACTTCACTCGTAGAAGAGGAAGAAGGAAAAAAGCACCTAGCCTTTTTAATCAATTTGGTAGGCTTTGGTTCTTTGTCTACGTTTTGTGGGGTTTTTGGTCTGTTTTTTGTTGGGTTTTTCTGGGTTTGTTTTTGTTTTTGTTTTGTTTGTTGTTGTTTTGTTGGGTTGTTTTGGGGTGTTTTTTTTGTTGTTTTTTTTTTGGGGGGGGGGGGGGGGGTTCACTCTGTATATTCCATGACTTGGCACCAGTGTCAAATGCAAATTTGCCTTGTGCTTACCTAGCATAATCTGTCTATCAGGCCAGTGTGCCAAGTCACAGGCATCCTAATGCTCAAGATAAACTGGGGTGTGACCTGGCAAGTCAGTGCGATGAAGAGGCATCCCAGCCAGCAGTAACCTACTCTATACTGGACCAGTCTATTTTGAACTGGCAACACATCCAGGACTGGGCTCACAAACAGTGGCTGAAGAGGCAACAGTCGGTAAGTGTGTAGTCAGAGTGTGTGAAGCTGAGGGCAAGAGAAATTCTTGGATTAAAGTCTGTACAGTCACACCTGCAGCATTAGGGATTCATGTCATTAATTATTAGAGATGGATTTTATAAAGAAGATGGAGGAGATTACCCATAGACTGCCTCAGTCCATATGCTTGGGCATGAAATTGAATCCTAGTGAATGCTTAAATGAGATGCAAAAAGGATTAAATTAGCATAAATTTTAATGATCAATATATACAAAAGTGTAGTAGATTAAGCAAGGTTTTGAACATGTGTGAATCTCACTCGCACTTAATGACTTTGGAGCTTAATTTTACACACTATATGTCATGTGTTGCTCACAGGTGTTATAGTCTCTTATTTATATCCAATCTCAGGTTCGCTCTAGTGCTAATAGTGTGAAAACCACCCAGACAAGTCCCCAGCTCTCTGTGCCCTCCACAACACCACTGGTACAACAGACATTGGTGGCAGGTTGGTGAACAATTCTTGTCTAGGGCAATTGAATCAAAAACTTTTATAAAGATTTCTAGGTATTTTAAGGACTCTTCATTTATTTTGTATTGTAAGGAATTTTTATTTATTTTGTACTATAAGGAATCTGTGTTAGGTTTTTTTTTTCCCCTTCTTTTTTTCTCCTGCTTTCCAATATTTACTCAAAGGCTCATATCATACATCCATGCTCTTTTCTTCCGAATAACCATGTCCATTTTTCTTCATTGAATATTTTCAATGTTTTCTGTTTTAACCCTTACATTTTGTTTCCAATACTCGGCTGTTCTAGATGACACGGACCAGGGTTCCAGTGGCTTTGAAGATGCAACTAGTCAAGCAACAGCCGACAGACATCGTATCAAAACAACTTCAGATATTAGCTCTGATGGGCTAAAATTTAGAAATGGTAGGTTCCCAGTCTTCAGAAATGAATTAATCTCCTCCTTTTCCCCAAATATTAAATATCAGACCTCATTCACAAAGTAATTAAAGCAATATTATGCTACCGTGATGGGAAGCATTTATCTCTGTGATCTATAAAATTCTTCTTCTTCTTCAAGTACCAGGTCTAATACAGACATCGGTGATCATGGCACGCCATTTACTTCTATAAAATTAATATATTGAATTATGACCTGTAACTTTTATTCCCTTCTAATAATAATAATAATAACAATGATAATAATAATAATAATAAATAATAATACTTATTAAGCCCATAATCCCATAAAATACAAGCTCTATGCGCTTTTTTCTACTATTAGAATCCAGTATTTTCTTTACTGTTTTGCGATCAGTTCAAATAAGTGTTTAAAATTTTCACCATGTCCATAGATCAAGGAGAGCCTGCAAATGCCAAGAAAGCAGTCCTTCTTCCTTTCTGGTGGCACTATGTGGCTTGGGTCTTGTGCATCTTAATCACCATGGCTGGTGGAACAGTGACTATCTACTACGGATGGAGGTGTGTATTGCTTTTATACAAGTCACACATCTCATTAGTTTGCTTATTATGGTCCCAATAGGCCTATGGGTGGTATGTTAATAATGACTAGTTCACAACAATTATGGGGTATCTAGTATAAAGCACAAGGCAGTAATACATCACAGTATGATGAATAATACCTACAATAAACCAAGCAAACCAGGAATAAATCACATATCTTACAGGCTAATTAAAAGTAGGATATATTAGTATGAATTTTTATCATAGAATCTGTTTCGTACAAACGAATAAATTAATGAAAATTTCAAGAGCTCTTCAAAGTCGTCTTCACCCTCACTCCTTGTCATGATGATCATTCATATTATAATATTGTTGAAACAAAGGAGAGAAGAATTTATGTTTTTTCTCAATCAGAGGATGAAAAATTCAACATTGTTGGGTTTTAAAAAAATACATTTTATGTTCTTCCATACTCCTTTATGTCATCAATCACAAATAATCTCTTGTTTTAATAAAATGATTTCATGTTACATTAAACTACATTTCCTTGATAATAGTCACAATGTCTTTGGAGTATTTATTAGGTGTGTGAAAGTTTTATATTACAAGTGAAATGTTATCTCTTTATCTTGCCCCTTCTCCTAGATTTAGTCATCATAGAAGTGTGATGTGGATACAGGCTGTCTATTTCAGTCTCATCACTTGTCTGTTTGTGGTGCAACCAGGCTTGGTGAGTACACAGCTGGGCTTGCTGCTTGTTTCATCTTCTTTTTTTCCATTAATTTCTACCATACACTGCTGAAGAATCTTCCTCTTTCCAATTTTTTTTCCATCTGTCGACATTCTCTTGCATTTTTCTCTGTATTTTTCCAATTAATCTGAAATAAACCCGTAATTTTTATTGTAATAGAGAGGTTTCATCTCATTGTGTGTGTGACAGACCAATGACCCAAAACATAATTTTTTAACCATTGTGTTCCTCTTTCAGTTAATATTTTGGTATTTCAAGATCCTTTTTTCTTTCTCTTTCTTTTTTTTAAAAATCTCACTCCAAAAGATACTGTTAAGTGTTATTTACACTTCGTGCCGTTATCGTGGTGACTTGTCAGTTCTGGATGTGGCAGAGGAGACAGAAGACTTGGACTATGAGGACCCGATGCTAGATAGTCAGAATAAAAAGAATCCCCACTTGAGTCCAGAAGAGGATGAGCTTGAACAGGTTAGTGCTTCCTCTCATTAATCCTCCTTGTGGATAAGGCAGGCTATTTAGACTAGATCTTAATAACTGCACCATTTTCTAATCAATTCTCAAAATTGTTTTAGCCCATGTCCACTTCATGACATGACTCATGTTGTGAAAATAATATTAAACTATGTTTGACAGTGAGGCTTTTGTCTTTTTCTCATTGATGTCTGAAGTAGTTGTAAAAACTAACTTTTGAATCTATGACAAAAATATTAGTTCATAGTCAAATTATTCAATATGTCATGAATTATGTCATCGCATCAAATGCCAATGCTTTATATCATTTTAATATATCATCCTAACCTAAATGCTTTAACCCTCTAAAATTGGAAGGATCTTAATGTAAAAATTTGATATATTTCAACTGAGTAAGAAGTAAGAAACTACCATTAAAGTGTCACATTTGTTTTTTCTTTTGTTTTTGCAGAGTGTAGCAGCAAGGTCAAGGTCACGCTACCTGCGTTTTGCAGGGCCTCCCCAGGAAAAGCAGTTGAAATCTTCACGAAAGAAAATTCTCAAAGAGAAGAAAGCACTACGTCTTAGCAGGTAAGCATAATTTCACTTTGTTTTTAGTTGTTTTTTTATTTTTCCCCTGTCAGCTCTTCAGTTCCTTAAGTGCCGTCAGGATCCCCAACTGGCTTAAGATTTATCATCATGACATAAAAATATCATTCTTGTAGAATATATTGACTGATTAACAAACAAAAGACCCAACAAAACAAATCAGAAATCACAAACAAGTAGTGATGACTTAATGAAATATCCAATTGAAATTTTCTTGCCTTTATTTTTTTCTTTCAGACAAACACAATTTGTGATTCCTTTCTTACTATTGGTACTTGTTCTGGCCTTCGGAAGAAATTTTCAACAGGAAATACTCTTGAACAAGTCAGCCAACCAGCTTTTTGTTGGAGCAGAGTAGGTGTTTTGAATGATATATTTGATCTCTCTACCTCTTTTATAGTTGAAAAAAATAAATGAACACTTATGTTAATGCTGCCCTTGTAACAATGAGCCTCAGCATATCATGTTAGGATCCTAAAACATGTAAAAAATTAAATCTTCAGTCTAACAGGAAAATGAAAGCATGCTTGATTGCCTCTTCATCTTGTGCATATGTTTGTAATTTCTTGCATTCCTGAATATTACCCTATCAATCCTTATATATTTTTATCATACTGTTTGCTTCACCACAGGGACAAAATGGCAAGGTTTACAGACATCAGATCCATGGCTGACTGGTTTATGTGGAGCAAGACTACTTTGATCAAGTCTTTGCCTTTGTTGGGCTCTCTACACAAGGAAAACAAGGTGATTATTTCTATTTCCAAACTCACAGTCCACAGATTTTATGAGTGGTGAAATAGCTTGCTTTCAGTCATCTTCCTGTTCCACATGTTTACTTGTTATCTCAGAAAAAGAGGTAATGCACATTTATTCCTGCATAATAATTATTCATGATCATCCTTCAATTTTAAGAGTAATGTGCTTCTAGGAAAATTTGCAACTTATTGGATGTTTTTAGGCAACAATTAAAAGGGTGTTCTTTCTGTAACCAATGTGTATACTCTTTTCAGTATTCAATGATTTTTAAAAAAAAAAAAACCAACAAAAAAAACAAACAACAAAAACCCAAAAAAAACCTAGATACAAATTTAATGCCATCCCTTAGTATTAAAAAAGAAAACCTAACAAAAACTATTTTTTTTTAAACTAATGATGGTCCTTGTGAGAAAGTATGTATTCTAGCTAAAAGCAAACTATCTTCAACAGGATGCCTCTGACTCAGAGCTTGGCTTCTTGCTGGGTAGAGCACAGATACGTCAGCTGATGGTCGAGCCAGAGCCTTGTCCTGACTTAGCACGTCGAGGAGGGAGCCGATTGATGTGCATTCCTGAGTTCTCAGAGAAAGTCATGGCTACAGCTGATAATAGGTCTTCATTGAGGATGTTCAAAAGAGACCTGAGAGCCGACTTGGACCCAGGCACTTGGGGGACACTCGCCTCTTATGGTCATCAAGGTTACGTCCTGCCTCTCAATGATACAAGGTAAATAAATGTGTTGCTGTCTTCATCGTTCCCTACACTTTCGGTTTTTGGGTTGTTGTTTTTTAAACCTTTCATTTTCTTTTTTCGATGTCATAAATAATCTAAATGTGTTTCCTTTTCATGTTTTTATCTTTTTGATTACTGCATTAATTTCTTTGTGTCCATCAGTAGAAGACACTACAGAAGACATCATCCGTAAAAGAAAAAATTATTAGGACAAACACGCCTAAGTTAGACTAAAGTGTATACATGTATATAAGATTCTTATCCAAGGTTTCTCATTGCAATTCAAATTCCAGACTTGTTAAATGAAATGTTCTCACTGTCTTTTTTTTTTTTTTTAATCCCACAGGTCTGGCCTGTTGGATCAGCTGTATAAATTGGAATCATCCGGTTTCTTTAACCATCGGACTAAAGCTATTTTTGTAGAAATGACCATCTACAATCCATCCAATGATTTGCATTGGTAAGTACAGCTTTTTAATTTATGGTTGCAGATTGAACGTCACATTAAAACAATAAAACAAAACAAAGAAAATAAAAAAAATAAATCAACAACCTAATGTAAGCGGAGAAAGAAAAAAAGAACAATGCTATAATAAGATAATTATTTTAAGGGAAGAAACAAAGTTAAAGCCCCTTTAAGCCCATCTCCTCTTCCTCTTTTTTCCCTTTCCCTTTTCTTTCCCTTCCTTTCTTTCTTCTTCCTCGTTCACTTTGCTGTTTCTATGCCCCAAACCACCTTTGCCCTCCCATAATTCAAAGTAATCCTATTCCCTCGTCCGTTGAAGTCTTTGGATATTTTTTTTCTTCTTTTTCTTTCTTTTTTCTTAAATTTTTAGGCTTGCCATGTAATTTTTGTCATTATTTCCTCTATTCCAGTTCCATCTCATTACTGCTGGAACTGTCAGCTAGTGGTAAAGCCTTTCCTTCAGTACACATTGATTCCAGCCCTTTGTTCCACTACACGACGGTGTGGGAAAACATTCTACTGGCTGGAGAGGTGAGTATACGGACATTTGTTGACATCTATATTATCTATGGAATAGAGTAAAAGAAGTATACCTCATTTACAGTACTTAGGGAATTCCTTTTGTTGAATGATCATTTATTTGCCTTTTCAACCAGGGCCGCTCTTTAGACTTGTTACCACACCTTTCTTATTACTGCTGTCAGTGTAGCGCTGTTCAGGGTATTGTTTCTCTTGTGCAGCCAATGTCAGTTTGTAGAATTTGTATGCTTTCTTTCTTTCTGTCTTTGTCGATATCCATTTTACCTTTCAGTGCATGACGTTTCAGTTCTCGAAACGATCTTTCTCCAGCCTTCCCTTTCTTGACATTTTCTGTTTCCTTCTGTAACGATATATTCCTTTTCTTTAGAGCCTGTGTTATATCTTCCTCCCACTTTCTATATGGGGTCTGCATTTTGGTCTCGTGCCTTGCATTTTAGCATTGTTTTCTTCAGGGGAATCATTGTTCCATATATTATGTTTTGGTAAAGAGGGTTGTTGAGGTATCAGATATGTCCATGGGTTTTTTCAAGTCTGGACATTCAAGTTGCAGATGTTGCATTGTCTCGTGGGGCAAGGGGTGGGTCGGTTGATTTGACTTGTTTTATGTAGGCATTTAGATGGGCAGGCCTCATTTCTAAGTTGGGATAATTGACTTCTAAATCACATTTTATATTATAAAGTGAATTTTAAGGTGTGAAATGAGTTATGGTTCACGTCTTTTTGTCTCCTTGTCCTAACAGTTGTTGCTAATAATGATCACCATGATGCTGGTGACTGACCAAGTCTGGAGCATCTTTCAGATGGGGTCCACATACTTTTCTCATGCCTGGAACTACGTAGAAGTAAGTGGGACTTGACATATATCATGAGTAAGATGTGGGTGTGGGGGGTTTTGTGGGTTTTTTTTGTGATGGGTACTGTAAGATATAAAACAATGTTAATAACACTGACATAGGGAGTGCAGTCCCTTTTATTTGATTGCAGTAAATATCAGGTACTATGTTATGGTCAAACTTGTCAAAAGGATGTGTAAGAAATTAAGAAAAAGAGAAAAATAATAAATTAAAATATCAATTATAATAGTAATGATGATAATAATTATAGAACCATTAAGCCATCAATGCAGACACATGAAAGCCATAGGATTTTTCTAGGTTATTAAAGTTCATTGTTTAGCTTTACCTGATATTCATTATTTTTATTTTCTCCCTTTTTTCCAAAGATGTTGATGAGCTTGGCATCTTTGCTGTTCGTGTTCATTTTTGTATATCGCTTCATGGTGGTGATGGAGCTGGTGGAATTTATGCGCAACAACCAGTATGAGAAGTTTGTCAGCTTTGCTTTGTTGACCCTGTTGAATCAGGTTGGTAATTCTCATTGCATAAATATTTTTTGTTTTATGGTCAAATTGATCTGAGTCATAGTTCTTCTGGTTGGAAATCTTGAACGATAAATCAATATTGAAACTGGTTTTGTTGCGCTTTAAAAAATCTTTTTAATTTGTTTTTAAAGTAGATTTTTGGATCAGTTGAGTGGTTTTTCGTTGTTTGTTTTTGTTTTTGTTTTTTTTTTTTGGTTTTTGTTTTGTTTTGTTTTTAAATAGGGATTGGGGGTGAAGCTGTTACTATGTGAAAGATAAGTCATAGTTTCTGTGTTGTGAAGCTCTTACTGTGCAAGAGACAGGTCATAGCTTCTGTGTTTTGGTAGAAGCATTTGTTTTAAAGTGTGCATAATCTTATTTTATTGCAAGTTGTATGTAATCTGTGCCTTTTCCCATGCCCTGATTGGTATCCAGATACTACGAAGCCTCCTGGCCATCATTGCCTTCTGCCTGATGATGAAGCTGATCCACTTGCTGGGATATGTGCCTAGTATTGCCAGGCCTCAGCTTGCCCTTGCTCATGCCAGGCGGGAAATGCTTCTATCGCTGGTATGTACAGCATACAGTTTCCTCTTGACTTCTTGTACAAGTTTCAAAAAGCAAACAAACCTTGACCTCTTAGGAACATTTTGGTTTCCTTGTTCTTTACCCTGCTGGTTTTTCATTGAAATTAAAAATTATTTAATTTTCATAACTTACACTCCCACACTCCCATTCCACACATCTGTGCACTACTTACTCAATTACTTAAATACCTATTTCTTCCAGGGTCTCTTTGTATTCCTGGTAATGGCATTCTCATCGCTTGGTCACACTTTGTTCGGCTCCATCTACTATCCAATGCGAAGTTTACTGTCAAGCATCATGACTATCACTGCCTTGTCGACCCGTGCTTTATCTGTGCAGGATGATCTCTATCAAACCAACCAAAGCTCTTTCCTAGCCATCACTTTCATCTTTGCCTATGTATTCACACATGGGATCACTGGAGTTTATGTAAGTACAAAGCGACCGATGGTGTATGTGCATCATATAAATATTTAGCCTAGTAGTGTTCATCCCTCCATCCCAGTTTATAACACAGAAGTTTGAGCATCATCTATATTACAGCTGTCATGCTTTACTGCTTTTCAGGGATCAATGAGTGAATGAGCAAGTGGTAGTCCTATTGTCAGAGACAAAGTAATGACCTTTAAAACATGTTTTTACCTCCACAAAACAGATATTCTCTGTATTGGCCTACAAGTTGAAAAAAGTGCGCACCAGGAGACGCATGTCTATGCCATTGAAAAAGCTGATCATGTTTTACTGGACCCACTTAATGGCATGGATGCACAGATCCCAGTCATACAGCCAACCCCAACCTTCTGACAGTTCCCTGCCACCTGTAAGTAGGGAATGGGCATGCCGTGTAGGATGCTAGTCGGGTGTTGGGTACAGAATTAGGGTGGGTGGAGGAATATAGATGGTTTGATGCATTATTTTATTTACACATGAAGTTTTCAGGGCTTTGTCAGTCTGTCAGTTCTGTTATTATCCTAGATTAAGGGCTAAGTTATTTTCATTTCATCACTTAAAAACATTTTGATATTACTTATCCTTTGTCTTTGAAATCGATCCCCTATAAATGCCAATCTCACAGGTTTTCAATTAACATTTTGTAACTTTATACAGGAATTCACAATGGCAGAGATTCTTTACCTGGTAGAAGAACTTCTGTTCCGCATGAATGCCCTGATGGGGACATCTGGTCTTCCTGATAAGCTCAACAGTTTTTCTGACTCAGACTCCAACCACAATGGTGGGGACGATGGGATATCTAGTGCTGGATCTGAGGTTAGTTATTTTACAGGCATCTTTCATTTCCCTTCTCTTTCTTAATTAAATGGATATGTTTTATAGGAGTGGATACAGTACGAATCCTCCAGGCAATATGATTAATAGTGGTGTATTTTGTATCATATCTCCTTTTATTGAGTTCTGTAATTTTATTTGTAGAGGGAAAAAATGTATTATCCCTTTTTCTCATCCCTATATTAATAAATATTGTTAAAGGTGTAAGTACTGTGCCAGTGTTAAATGGTCAGAAACATGATTTTTAGTGTGTGTCCTTTGTAATAGGACCATCAAATCATGAAAGATTTCATCCCATTAACCCTTGATTTTTTTAAAAACAGGATCACCAGTTTTCTATGGCTGTAGAGAATTCACAAGAGACACCAGAGGATGCTCGTCTTGAATATCGTGTTCAAAAAATTGAGGATAAACTCTGCTCAAATGAACCCTACCTTGCTCAGCTACTCAAACTGGACAGCATTGGCACTGATATTTTATCGGAGGAGAAAGAACAGGAACTGAGGTGAGTCTCATTCTTTTATTGATCAGCCTCTATGGTTCTTTGTGCTTAAACATAAAAATGGTTTTCAGTTTGTGTTTTTAAAATTATCCAGGAGAAAGTGTTCAGTTTAAAATGCCTCACTCAATAAAAAAAAAAAAAATGGGTATCAGATTGATCATAGAATTTGTTAATGAACTGTGGGTCAAAAAGCAAAGATTTTTGTTTTTAAGTATGCTTTTATATTTCCAGATCTCAGTTGGAATTTGAGATCTTCCACCAGCTTCAGAGACAGCGACAGGAAACTAGTGAGCCGGACACTGCTGCCACCAACAGCCCTCCCCTGGCCTCCCTACTGCCTCCTGCCAACCATTTCTACTCACCTCTCCACAAATGGAACCCAGGAACTCCTGTCACTCCCAGTCTTTCTGCCCAAGGAATGCCTGGGGCCAGGGCTGTCATCCCCAAAAACACCTCCGACTTTTCCAGTCCAGAAACCACAAACAAGAAGCAACTTTCCCATGACTGCTCCTGCAGTGATCTTGCCACAACTATCAGTGTTAAGACAAAACCGCCACCAAAAGACGTTGAACACCAGGAGCGTCAACTTGTAACGCAAAAGCTGCGAATGGATGGCTGCCCCAATGGGGACCCAGATGTAGAGGCAGACTTGAAGACCAAATTGGTGAAGATGGACAAAATTCCAGTCAATCATTTCAAGAGGGATCTGGGTTTGGAAAAAAGCCCGCAAAAGACCTATCCATTGCAGCACAAGTTAGCTGCCTGCAAGAAGCCAAACCTCAGACCAATGGAGGGGGGAGAGAGAAGTAGAGACAAAGAACCACTCATACCACTCCTAAACTACACTTCCTCTGGCAATGCAAGCCCTCAGAGCTCAGAGAGTGAGCGAGGCCACCGGCGCACAGATTCATCTTCTGGACAGTCTGGACAAGAACGGCAAGACACCCCAAGGATGGTCAGTCGCATTGGCCATGAACGTTTTGACAACCTGCGGCAGGTCAACCGACGGGGAGACCTCCCTCCCAAACCCACCTTCACCCACACCATGCTGGCCCATAACAAGAGCAAGCAGTTTGAATTTAGACCCGAGCTGGCAGCTGCAGAGTCCAGCTCTGGTTCAGAGCAGGAAGCCGGGTTTGGAGCCAAAAGGGCGTCGATTGGGAAAAGAAATCTACGTAAAACGAAATCTCGCGGCAAGGGGAAGGGCAGTGAAGTTGAAATTGATTCACCCATTGTCTTGTCAGCAGATTTCCCCTCCACTGGATCAGGAGGCGCAGCCGACTGTGACATCATCATTCACCCTGTCCCTCATGGGGTGGATCTAGACAACATTTCCATACCAGAGTGAAATCCACTTCGGACAGGACACTCATTTCTAATGCCATATTAATCACCTAAGCCACTATTTGCCAAACATGCATACTCGCTCGCTCGCTCACTCACTCACTCACTCACTCACTCACTCACTCACTCACTCACTCTCTCTCTCTCTCTCTCTCTCTCTCTCTCTC
>JBCJKE010034522.1:0-12217 GCA_039654525.1 Melibe bucephala | reverse complement strand
GGATTTTTCATGTCCAAACCATTGGATAGTGTTATTTAAAATCAATTTTAAGAGCATTTAGAATAAAAAATACAACATATGAGTATGATAAATGTGAAGAGTATGTTTTGAAAATAAGTTTTGAGCCAAAAAAATTTTTTCGGTAAAATGAGCATATTTCTGGATTTTCACACCCGTTGAACCCCTTAATGATAAATAGCTTATATTTTTATAGTAAATTTATGTTCTTCTTTGTCCTTTCAAGTCTCTTTGAGAAACCTCCATCGACATCAGAATGGAACAACGAACCCCCGGAGCCTCCAATCCCACAAACTCTAGCAGTTGCTGCTGCAGCAGCCCACCAGATCCAGGTTCCACGCAGCAAAAATGAACGCCAGGCTTTTCGCCAACAGCCTCCTCCCATGAAGGTAAATCACATTTACCTAAACTATACTTGTTTTGTTTTTACTGATAAAACTGCTTGTGCTACTCCTTGAACTAAATTGAAAATGAAAAGTCCTCGACTGGTGCAAGAATAAAAGTGGCCCTCTCCTCCTCATCCTCTAAATCCTCCTCCTTCTTGCCATGTCACAGCGACATTGTCTTTACAAGCCCAATGCTTTAGAAGTCTATATTAATGACAATACATTTTTTTCTTGTGCTACTTTAGTTAAATTATATCTAACAGGGTGATGCCCCAATGGATGAACAGGAAAATACCAAGTATTGACTCAAAATAATAAAGAAATCAATTATTAAAATTTTCATAGGCTAGATCTTTATTATATTTAGATTATAAAGCTTTTTTAAAATAAATTCAGTGTGCTTACTGTGACTGGAGGTTACCTAAATGCTGTCAAGTCTGAAAATATTTAATAAGGTTAAGATTAAGAAACAAATTTTGGAAAGTTTTTAGTTTTCAAGGCAACTGGGCATTGCTTTTGCAGTTGATGACGTAGGGTGTTTATTTATCTAAAGAGTTGTTAAAGCTTAAGTAAGAGTTGCTTTTCCTTATGACAAAAATATCTTTGATTCATTTTTACGATTAGACTGATGGAGAATAAAGGACCACCCAAAACAAAACAACGAAAGAAACTAAACAAATAACAAAGCTAAGAAAGGAAAAAGAAGCTTAACTAAAAGCCAACTAAGGAAACCAGAAAATGTCACTAAGGAAACCAAAAAATGTCAAAGTCTGAAAACTCAAATGGCAGTTACTTATAAAGAGTGCACAAATATACCATTGTTTGCTGAAGAATGTGTTTCACGCATCTTTAATTTCATAAGCCATATTTTAACATTTTTAATTGTACACAAAGTCGTAGTCAGTTTCTAGTTTTATTTCTTTTATTTCATCCCTTTTATGCAAACAATAAGAAGGGTTCTATCTTTTATTTTATCTTATGTTCTATCTTTTTTATTTACAGGCTTGTTTGTCTTGCCATCAACAAATCCATCGCAATGCTCCAATATGTCCCCTCTGCAAGGCCAAAAGCCGATCAAGGAATCCCAAAAGGCCCAAGCGTAAAGCAGATGAATAAAACACCTTTTAAACGTCGACCATTCATGTACCATTATCATTATATATCATAATCTGGTTGAATGTGTTTTCCTAAAATACAGGAACAAAAGTACCCAAAATAAATTCATTCTCTTTCTCTTCCTTAAGAATTTGTGTAACATCTCCCCCCCCCCCCCCCCCTTTTTTCATGACTTCCATTTATATAATTTAAAGTTTTTATGTAAAGTAAAATGCAATTAATTATTTCAACTGGTGTTTCCAGTGACAATCAGCAAATCCTGTGAAAAAGAATTTTAAAAATTGAAATATCGCCAAGGTGATTCATGCCTCTTTGGGTTCTTCATATTATAATAATTAATAATGTTTTTTTACAGCATTAAATTTGTTCTGAGCATATTGCACAAATTCGAAGGCAGCATGCATTGAACATGTGTTCATTTTGAACATTTTTTCATAATTTTTTATATATTAAGTGAACATATCAGAGAAAGACAATGAAGCCATTACAATTTGAGTTTTTAATGCATCACATTAATATTTCCATGTTAGTCATGGCATGTGGTCATTGCTATTTCTGAGATGAAGAGTATGAGCTTAAGTGAAACTTTGATATTCATGTCTGTGTCTGATGTATGTTGGAAGGTAGGATCTTTTCTCCATATTTTATTTATACATTGTTATATGGCAATTAATATAGGATAACTCTTTGTTTCCTAGATCCTAGAGCTCTCTGCCCACAAGTTTATGCAAACCATACAAAATATGATGGGACCTGCCAATAGAAGGATATTTCGGTTTGTCAAGTACAGCCATGTAGATTGTACATATTCATTTTGTTTTTGTTTTTTCGTTTTTTGTTTTTTGTTTTGCATTTATTGATTATGAGTGGATTGAATGTCATTTATGTTTCCATGATGATTTATGTTGGCTAATTTGTATATACAGATACAATCATTTTTGGTGCTGTGTTTGACATTTATAGATTTGATGGACTGATAATAAAGTAAAGCTTCCAATTTTGTATTCAATATTTCCTAAAGTATATATGTGAAATTCAAAATTCCCTTTGGTTGGTTGATAGAAAAATATATAATCTATGAATTTCGTGCTAAAAGGAAAAAGATTGATGTTTAAGTAATTGAGAAATATTTATTTTTGTGAAGCTAGTCAAATCATGCAATACTGAGTAAAATGAAATTATGGCTCCGTAACAACTTTGCCAATTATACTTCCAAAATTAGGTCTAGATCAATTGCAGGAAGATGTTCTCTTGGTTTATCTGGATCTAGATATTCAATAAATATTCAATAGCTATAAAGTTGAACATGGTCTGTTCATCGTCTTCTGGGTTATTCATAGAAATACAGAGGATTAGCTAGATCACAAGTAAAATCTAGCTACCGATGGAAACATGTCTTTGCAAGATGCCAATTAAACTCGAATTTTTATCAACTGGTTTAAAAGGCAGATAATTTGATTTGTAAGTTTTTGACATGATTTTTGAAAATAATTGTACCTCTTTTTCTGTGTAAATTATTCCTCTGAAATTTAGACAAGATGTGGAACTTAGATTAGATTTACATTTAAAAGATCATATTATTCTGTAAGGAAGTTTCATAGGTTTTTCATGGTTCACTTATATATACATATAGATAGGTAGATATATAGACATATAGATAGATGGATAGACACATAGATAGATAGATGTGTATGTATGATTGATTATGTTTATCATCATTTCATTTTATTTACGCAAAAGCCCAAAAATTACTTCTTGTTTCATTCCATGATTTTCAAATTACAGCACAGGCTGGTAAACATGAAAAGTATGATTGGTTATCAATTTTCTTGTAAGCTTTTGAGTGACAGAAATCAGTTGATGACTCAAAATTAGGCTACACAAGTCTTTGTGACTTTGAAAGATTTAGGAATGTTAAAACGAATCGCCTAATAGACTACTTTAATGCAGGCTTCCATTGGATTTTGGCAAGTTTGGATTGATCTGACTCATTGGTTTGATTGGCAGGATGGTCAGTTGGTGAGGCTGCACATTTGCATGGAAAAATATTTTCAATATATTGTGCAGGTATTAGTCTGAATCTTGGACACACACACAAACACATACACATCCAACGTAACAAAAAATTGTATGACAAAAATTACCAAAAAATCTTGCTCTCAACAAGGAATGATGAATTAAAAGGAAATAAGCATAAATACACCTCAAAGGGTAAATCTTAAAATGGGCATCGTTATAAAATTCATTCAAGGTGATTCAGAAACTAATATTTTTGTGTGAAAATACCAACAAAAAACAAACAAACAAGGACTCAAAAAAAATCATGGGAAGCATGTAAGAGTGAAGGGAGAGCTCATGCTATAGAAGAAGAAGGTGAGAAGATCACTGAGAAAGGAAAGGTAACTTAATAATAAATGCTGTGTGAAAAGACAGACTGAGATAGAGCCATTGTTTGTTTTCTTCGTTTTCTGCAGTCATTTGCTCTAAAAATAAATTAATTTTCATGTCAATATCATGGTCTCAGAGTGTCTTCCGACTGAACAGTGGTACATTTAATTTACCTTTCCTTCAAGTAGAAATGAGCTAGATTATTGCTTTTCTGTGTTTCTCCTCTAACTGAGTCTCACTGTAAATTAAATTGACTCAGATGGTCTAGTCATTAAATTGCCAGTCATGAGACCAGTAACACACGATTTGAATCATGGCTTATTTGAATCTTACACCCTGCTGAAGATGGTCGCAAGAGTGAATAAGAGAATCGCACTTCTTCCTCTTAATACCACTGAGTATGGAATAAATTGCTGGTTTCTTTTCCCATATAGAAGCAGCAAACCCCCAAAACTGCTGAATTAATTTTTTTCTAATCAAATCATGTTTCTTTCTCTCTCCCTCCCTCTCTCTTTTTTTTTGTTTTTGTTTTGTTTATCAGTATTTACCATGTTTGCAATTGCCACTGCCAACTTTTTAACCATTTCATTTGATTTTTTGGTGCTGTTTTATGAGACTCCACACTTGTTTTACCATTTAATATTCCCAAATGCTTGAAACTGGTGATGGTGCATTTTTCATTGGATATTTTGTTTGTGTAAGCTGAAGTTTTTAATCTTATTCTTATCTTACAACATATAAATATGAGACTTTGACGAAATTGCCTTGTAAAGTAAAAAGTATATCTGGTGATTCTTCTTATGTTCATCCCTAATGTAATTTTGGCTGGGTTTTTGTTGTTACTTTGTCAAGCTAAATTTAATTTTCATGTCAGAATTTTTGCATTTAAAATGTAGTCCCATTTTAGCTTGATCCCTAGAAACCACATGTCATTCCTAAAAATAAGCAAAACCTTGGAAAAGAACATTTTCCAAAGTTAATGGAGATTAGATTATAATTAAAAGATATGAATTTAAATGTAATTGATGACTACTGATGATGAGGAATATATATTACAGGAATCATTAGTATGGTTGTTTATAATTATTTTGTGGAAATAAACAGCGCTAGTTCTATTATCACTTATATTTTTTATTCATAATAAACATTTTTTTAGAAAATTCAAAATTTGTGACTTTTTTTTGAAATTCTTAGGGATCACTATTTTGATTTGTTTTTGCAGTTTTAAAAATTCTTTTTATTTGTTTTTTTTTTTTGTGTATGTTTTGTTGGTTGGTTTTTTATGTTTGTGTCATTTTGTTTGCTTATGTAATTATTTTTTCGTTGATTGTTGCCATTTGTGTATGTATGTGTAGTAATAGCTTCTGACCTATGCATCCACCATTCATGACTGTCCAAAGAATTTCCTTTTTTTTCTTTTCTTTTTTTATTATTATTTCTATCACTGAGTCAGACCACATGTTATTGTTTCATCCCTGCTGTTATAACCCTTGGTTAACCCTTTCCACTGCCAGGTTAACTGTATAAAAAACAACAACATATCACTGACCATTGCACCTGCACTGCATTCTGTAAATATATGGGTGTGTATGTGTGTAGTGTGTACTCACTACAAGTCATGAGATGAACAAATCACTACGGTTATAAACCAGTTCCTCCTGGTACCCACTATACAACAAATCATGAGATGAACAAATCACTATGGTTATAAACCAGTTCCTCCTGGTACCCACTATACAACAAATCATGAGATGAACAAATCACTACGGTTATAAACCAGTTCCTCCTGGTACCCACTACATTACAAGTCATGAGATGAACAAATCACTACGGTTATAAACCATTCCTCATGGTACCCACTATACAACAAATCATGAGATGAACAAATCACTACGGTTATAAACCAGTTCCTCATGGTACCCACTATACAACAAATCATGAGATGAACAAATCAATACGGTTATAAACCAGTTCCTCATGGTACCCACTACAATACAAATCATGAGATGAACAAAATCACTATTGTTATATGCACCGGGTCCTTGTTACTTAGACTTACAAAGTAGATATACAGGCATTCACAGTTTCACTGTTGAATTTGAGATCCTTCTACAATAACTGAGGCATTTAAAAATAGACCTGACTGTACTGAATGATTCTGGTATAAATTCAGCAATGTTCTCTAATGTGACAGTGTATTTTCATCATTTTTAAAATATATTTTATGTTTATTTAATATTAATCCTTTCAGTGTCAGAAGCCAATACATCGGCATGAGCATGATTTAACTCTTTTTTGACTACAATTTGCCTGTATATCTGGATGAGCATGAACGTGCTCATCCCGATATGTGATCAAATTGTAGTTGTAGGCAGGCAATCTAGTATTTAAGTCATATTCACGATGATAATGATATATCGTTGATTGGCACTGAAAGGGTTAATCAGTAATATGAATATATTTTGTGGCTTATATAAAACACTTTCCAAATGTTTTTGTATCCACCATACTTTTGTCTAACGATTGTGGCTAAAAAAATGACTCTTGATCTCTGTTCACCTGCCAATGAGTTTCAAAAACCTCTTTGCGCTATGTATATTCATGGATTGAAGAGGTGAAATTTACCCAACTTCAGCAGCAAATCCGAGGCTCATGACATAATAAGAAAAATGTAAAAGAATAGATTGCATATGAAAGGATGACAAAAGTCTCAGTAAAAAGTAAAAGAAAAAGCAATCATACTACTTAAAAAAAAGAAAGAAAGGAAACAACTGGACCACAGAAAGGCAATTTAGACTCGAAATTAAAGCCAGTACCTCACGACCATTTTACCTCAAGCAAAGATGCCTTGGCTGATATTAGGCCTTCTTGATGAGGGTGGAGGAAAATTTTGTATCAATAATGAAATACATTTTTATTCAACTACGTACCATATAAGGAGATCAAATTGACTAAAATGCGAGCAGCAACATCAAGGTTATACATGGGTTATCTGTTTTTATTTATCTGTTTAATTTTTTATTTTTGCTTTGTTCTTATGATGTCTTGCCATGGTGAATGTGGAGAGTCAAAATGCTGAATGCTTTGTAAAGCCAAGACAACCAGGTATGAAGGCTGGTTCTAGATCTGTATACCATAATTGGGTTTGTGCAAAGGAAGGCACTAGCTGAGCATTAATACCGAAAAACTACGTGTGGCCCATAGCTTGCAGTGTGACATATAGCAAGCATATTTATTTAACATTCTTGAACTATTTGATTTGGTAATGATACAAGACACACATAGGCACAAAATGTCCTCTCTTCCTCTCAACCTCAACAAAGATAGCATGGCAAAGATACAATAGGCATAGACCCACATCTAAAAATGTGAGTACGAGCTTCTCTCTTTCTCCTACGTAAATTTATTATTGGCTTTCATCATGCAATCAGATGAGCCAAGACAGTTGATGGAAATGACTTAAGGCTGGAATCATTCAAAGGGCAATGCAGTGAATTAATAGGGAAAAAAAACCCAAAACAGAACAAATGAGAACAGTTGATTTTAAGTGGAAATTTAATTGTGACTTGACTTTTCAATTGTATAAATGTAAATATGTGGACCTAACAAATTTGCATACAATTCGGCAATCTGAGCAATTGCATGTCGAGAAATTAATCAATCAATATAATCCAAAACTGTCTGTTGGGTAAGTGAAGAAGGTAACTGGCCATTGCTGAATGCAGTTTTAAAACTGTATGTTTTGCAGTGTCCTGTGTACTCACTCAAGAAAGCAGGAAACTCAATATGTAGTAGGGGTGATTTTGTGATTTTATTTTTTATTAGGCAAACATTTGTATCGGCCATAGCATTGTCAAGGAATAACATTCCTATTTCTCTATTCTTAACCTGAAACAATATATGTTAAATATAATGAAAACAGATGGAATTGAACCATTGACCTTGATGTCATTGATCTGTCCAACATGATCATTAAAAAAAAAAAAAAATATATATAAATAAGCGAGGTACTTGTAGTTTTAATTTAATTAAGGTAAACCTAGAATGTCTGTTTTATTCACATTTCTTATTTTTGAATTAAAATATGATTTGAGACATAGACAAATGTGTGTTGAACACATCAGTTTAAACAATTTTACCCCATTGAAAATCCTTTCATTGTAAACACTGTGATATATTCTAATGACAAGATGTGATATCAAACTGAGGTGATAGAGGATAGGACACCAAAACAATCATAAATTAAAAAAAAAAAAAAATCTTAAACTGGCATTTTCAGTCAGGCTTTGTGCGTGTATTTAGCAATAAATGTACATACAAAGGAAGGCTATTTGTTTCAATTCCACGAAACACTAACCCTCTCTCACACTGTTAAATGCGTCCTTATATCAAAATGTGAAGTCGAAAAATATGAGACAGACAACGACGAAACAAGTGACTGCCTTATCCCTTGCATAAATTTCCTAGGCATTTTGGAAAATACAAGGACTACAATAGTGTGAGAAAGGTTTGGACAGATTTAAGCCCAGGGTCAGCGGGCAACCCTTACTCAAGCAATGTGTGTTGAGGATCTAAGAGGCAAGTGAAAGCCAAAAGATGCCAGAGGATAACTAAACCTTGATTGATTAATGTTATCAAATAATATTAAAAAGCAGAATGATTGACAGGCAAATAGAGGTATCTTATATTTCAAAATGACATTGCCAAATTTGGTATGAATACCTGAAAGAACATGCTAAATCATTGTGATAAAGCAGAGATATGAAGTAACCCAACATCTGACTCCATTTTACAGAGCTTATGAAAAAATATCACAGATAATGCCAAACTCGACAAAAACAATGAATAATAAAATGTAAAGGAGGGGGTGCAGGTATGTTATGCCAGTTAAAACAACAACACACAGAAATAGAATACAGATAATTGTATTGTTCAACACATGGCAACATTTGTTAAACAGAAAATACGGCTTTAAGAACAAGGTATGAGGAGCTTTGTCACGTAATGTTAATTTACATCAATAACTCAATCAGACAAATTCATTCTTCACACAACCCAAGAGATTTTTTCAGTCATACTTCCAATTGATGACAAATGCCTCAAAATACTAAAATTGTGTATTTCAATAATCAAGTGTGTTTTTCATTTATATTCTTAATACATCATATTAAACTGCTTTTTTCCTTTTCTTCTTTTGTCACTCATAAAATGCTTTGGGTAAGCATATTATTATCTAAGATTTAAAAATTTTTTAGCAAATACGGGTTGAAGACAGGCAATTGAAAGACTAAGCATTCCAAACAATAATCATGACAATATCTAAATCAAACAACTGATCTGTTACTTTTTTTTTTTTGGAAGAATGAGACAATCTGAAAATAATATTCTCAGTTTAAATACAAATTTCCCTATAAGAGAAGACACCATCCTTGTCTCATTAAAATATATATAACAGATTCTAGATATTAAATGTCCTTAATCAGATTAATTTCTAGATTCTGCCCTGAGACCTTCCAACATGATCTGATTATTGGTATTCAAACCACAGGAAAAGGTAAAAGGGCACATGATTGTAATATGTTGAACTCTAGTGTGAATGTGTGAACAAGTTCAACTTCACGGTAATTTGAAATAAGGGTAAATGAGTGGAGAAATAAACATGGGTCACAGCAATACATTTGGGATTTTCATGAAATTAAGGTATATTTATAATATGTTTCTTAAACATCCCTACATGGTAAACAATTTTGAGAAGTTATTTTTCTCACCAAGAGAAGAAAAATACTTCAGAAAAGAGGGAAAATCATTAGTGAGGAGAAAACAGAATCTTCTCCCTTATTTGTTACTTCATTCAACATATAAGAATTATAATTTTTCACATTTGCTTGCACGGAATTCAAAAACAGTTTGCTCTTTAAAGCAAAATATTTTAATTTTAAGTATGACGTAGATCTATCAATATAACCCACAAGCCCACTTTAATTTTATGCCACAGCCTGGGAATGCATCTTGGCATCATGAGTGTGGTCATCGAAGAAGACATTTCTGGCCCTCAAGCTCCTGTAGGTGAAAAAAATTTATAGACAAAAGACAAAAAAGGAAAAGAAAAAAAACCCAAACCAATGAAACCTTCACCTCCTCCCCCCAAAACACAAAGTAAAAAAAACACACAAAAAAAACAACCCCAAAACAAAAAAAAGCAACAACAATCCTCATCTCCCTCCTAAAAAAACACACCAAAAACAAAACAAAAATCCCCTACAAAAAAAACAACAAACAATACACACACACAAACACACAGAAAAGAAGAAAAAAACAACAAAAACAAAACCAAAACAAAACAAATAGAACAAAAGCAAAACAAGATAAAAGACAAAAACAACAAAAAACCCAACCCAAAAACAGATAACAAACAAAGAAATTGAACAGTAGAATATTTTCCATTGTTTCTCATGCCTATTTCATGACATGCTGTAAAGGTAAAGATGGCATTTATACAGCGCTTTCCACTGCAGATTGCAAACTCAAAGCGCTTAGACATTTTACCCCCCAGCAGGCCTTTTCATTCCAGCGCCTTCTCAATTCTCTGGAGAGCATACAGCAGAGCTTCCTGTTAGGCGCATCATGCTAACATACTGCCAAGATCTTTCACTGCCTATAGCCGGGTACTCATTCACACCTAAGTCAAGGGAGGTAAGTGGAGTTAAGTGTCTTACCTAAGGACACAACGCCTATGAACGGTGGTTTTTTGTAGCGGACACCCAAGCAGTCACCCATCTCAACAATGACCATGGTCAACGCTGCTTGACTCAACTCATAGTCGAGTTGTGCTCACTGCTGAGCCACCGATGCTGTGGTGTGATATTGTTGTGAAATGGCAAGCTGTCCATCCAAATGCCACATTTACTCAGCTTAGAAGTCACCTTCCTTTCTACATGGGCTTCTTAGTGCTCTTCTTCAGATAAAAATCTGCTATTTATTATCCTACCAACACCACACAGCTAACTGGTCTCCTCTTTCCATTGATTGACTAGCGGCAATAAGAAAACAATCCCCATTTTGGATGGTACTGCCAACATTTTTTGCGACACTTACCTGCCAACGTAAGGCTCAATGGTCCGCAACACATCTGAACTGCTGACATCATTGCCATAAGAATTGATTGCAGTTGATTTAGTGAAGCCATCCAGTTTCTGCCTCTGTACGCCACCTCGAAGGTGACCTGCTCTGTCAACACCTATGGGAGTTGGATCTGTTCCAAACCTTATTGAAGAGAAGTAGTAACATAAACATAGCAGTACTGGTACACATACTGAAAGGCATGGATTGATTGAATTAACAGTTGCTCTTGATCATTATGTATATGCATCTACATCTTTGTGTATTCGGGCATGGCTTAACTCAAACTTTACATTAATTTTATTGTTAAAAATAAGTCTCCCCACACCATCAGCTCTGACTATGACCCTCCCCCAACCACCCCCGCTTTCTATTTTTTAACGGAAGACAACACCCCCCCCCCCCCCCTCCCCCTCTTCCCCCCACTGTTCTTTGTCAATCATCTTCATGAAAAGCAGACAGACTCACTTAACCCAGTATTCTTGTCACCAATACAAAAAATAACTTGGCTACTAGTACATGTACTAGTACTTACCTGTTCATGTTGTACATTTAAGTTTATGTTTAATACCGTCAGTAACTTATTTCTCAGTATTTTACAGATTGGTAGTCTATTTCATGATCTAAAGTTCTAAGAAAGTGTGGATACAAATGACTAACTACCTTGAAGATGGTAATGTAAATGTATGAGCTCATCAAAGATCAAAGCCACAGCAAGCTGGTGTCAAAAGCTTAGGCTTACCTGGTCATGTAGTGCGTCATAAAACGCATCTTGTTATCAGAGGTTTGGACAAAGCGAGGGTTGTTCTCCACAAAACCTGTGTCTTCCTTGGTTCCAAAAGCAGTTCTGTTGAGCCGGTCTGGCTCAGTGGGTAATGGCCGCTGTTGACCTTTGAACTGTTCCCCTGTGACGCTGGTAATGGAGAAGGCAACAAATGTGATTTTTTCTTGCAATGAGTGAGATCAATAGACTAATCTACCATTGTACCCAAAGCCCATTCCTACAGATTCCTATGGACTAATAAGGCCTTCTTAAAGCAAATGAGAAAGAAAGAAAAGGAGAGTGGGAGAGAAAAAAAAAGAGAGAATAAGTGAGAGAGAAAGACAGAGAGAGGGAGAGAGAGAGAGAGATAGAGAGAGAGAGAGAGAGAGAGAGAGAGAGAGAGAGAGAGAGAGAGAGAGAGAGAGAG
>JBCJKE010034411.1:0-11463 GCA_039654525.1 Melibe bucephala | reverse complement strand
TGACAAAAGGTGTGAGTTACCTGTAGAGAAAGTCTATAAGAGAGGAGTGACAAAAGGTGTGAGTTACCTGTAGAGAAAGTCTATAAGAGAGGAGTGACAAAAGGTGTGAGTTACCTGTAGAGAATGTCAATGGGCGAGGAGACTATGGCCAAGCAGGCTAACAGGTTGGAAGCCTGGTTGTGGATACTGTAATGTGGAAGCTGGTTGTGGCCTGGGTCAAACACCTGTGATATCGTGTGGCTGCTTGACAGCAGATGATCGGTCAGACAAAGTAGAATGGCTGTGATGTCATACCTTGAATAAATCAGTAAAAAGAGGCATCAAAACCTTACTCAATCAAAACCCTACTCAACATGCTCTCTCTGCATTATTGAATTAAAAATAAAACTAAAGACTATATATCTGAAAGCAATGATGTTTTATCTTAAAATTAAATAATCACGAGGCTGTTTATTCAAAAAATAGATTGGATGGTGGATAAAATATTTTTGAAATACACTTGATAGTACTCACTTGTACTGCTTCACTCTTCGGAAACTGGGTTTTACACGTGCGTATCTTTGCATCAATAATAGTAATGAATCCTGCACAATGTCACTGAACAGTTTCTGTGACAGCTTTGGAGGCAATATCTGCCACATATCATGCCTAGTTCCTCGCAAGTGAAAATTCCACATTTGAACTGAAAAAGAGCACCGTTCATCCTGGAGACAAAAAAAAAAGGGTAAATGTTGTACAATGACCAAAAATTATTATCTCTTACAGTAAAGCTTTCTCTGCACGAAGAGGAAATATATGGGGGTAAAGTTGGTGAAAAAGTGTATCATGTTTTCATATTCTTGAGCAAAGAGAGAAATGGTTGCATTCGACAATCCTTGGGCAAACAAATTTCAAGAGCATCTCTAACCCCATATTATCGTCAGCCTCTACCACCATATTTATGTAATTTATGTAACCGTTCCAGAAATATTTTTCAATTATTTTTTTTGCTTTTGATAATTTTGCTGTCCAAGGGATTTTCCATATTCTTCTATACATAAAAACATTTAAAATGCTTCTAAAGGCATGAATGCTGTCCCCCCCAAAAAAAAATTATGGCCTGCAAAATATTCCTGGCCATTGACATATCATTAACTAAATTTCCAACTCGCCTTCTTAAAAATAACTAGATTTAATTCACATGGACTTGCTTTCAACTCAAGTCGATGGCAGCAAATGAGTAATGAGCTCCGGGCTCTTAAATATCTTGACCTAATTAGTGAAAATAAGTTAAAGCGTAGATTTCAGATTAGATCAGGAAAACAATCCAAATTACACATCTCAAACTAATTTAGGACACACAGCTCACAAAACTTCCTATGCTTAACTCTCCATCAACCCATAGGGTTGCGATAAGACACATCTTCACCAGTACAGTGTAGGTCAAGCATATGCATTTATAGTATTGAAATAATATCAATAATAAATAACACATAGTGGGCCCTACAGCACGGTGGTATCAAATGTGGGGCTTCATCCTGTTTGATTTGGATTTCACTAACAAAGAGGAGTTGTCAGTTGTGAGGTGTGGTATGAAGCCCAGCTTATGTGCTAAATCATAATAATATAATGAGTAAATGAGGTCAATTCACACCCGATCTATGGGATTAATTACTTAGATCTGATTGTGTAACTGTTGACAAGTCTTGAACTGGATTTTCACCCAGAAAGACAGTGAAACCCCAAACTAATGGACAGGCAAGAAGATGCCAAGGGGCCTATTATATAAGTAAACAGTATGAGCAGACAATGTCCTCACCTCATAAAAGTCCTTTAAATCACTCCAGTTGCCGCTTTCAGCATCACTTAGAATGGCTGTGGCGATGAGTTGATTATGCAATTGCAACAGGTGTTTTCCTAGGCCTTCCACCAGGTCTGTGTATTGCTTTAAAAGGGTGGACATGAACTTTTTGCTGGTTGAACACACACAAAACAGTGATGGTAAAACACCATAGGAATCTTACTATTGTTCGTTGAAAAATTCATGTCCAACATTCGAGGCTCATATCTCCAAAACCTAGCATTGAATGCCAGTGAAACTTTGCATGGGGTCCTAAAACAGCCCACACCAAACAAAAATATATTTTTTATATTTAATTGGGCTTTAATAAACATTTTTCGTCATTAAAACTATATTAAAAAGTTTGATGGTTTGGCCTATTGGATTTTAAAAAGGTTTACAGCATATTTATAAGCAATGCATAAGGATAGCTCTAAATTAGAACACAATATTATATCTCATGTTCTATTTAATAGTAATCATCAACTACTCTTTAACAAAATCATAACGGAAATTTTCCACTTACATAGGCTAGAGAATCATGATGTCACGAAGTTGACAGGCTGCCTTTATCAATAGGCTAGAGCTTATTTTATAGAACAAATGTTATTCACATTTTTTGCACTAAACTCTCGAACGCAAATTTTTCTATGTCTCATTTTCTTCGTAGATCTAGATCTACTTTCTGCAGGGTCTATTATATGGCTTACATTTTCCATTCTCGTTATATGCAGAGGTGTAACACTGCTCACTTTGTAGTAAACGATGATAATTGAAAATTAACCTAGATCTAAATCTATTGTATGGATTTAAAATGCAGAATTGTCACCATGAAAAGTGTTGCTTTAAAATTGTTTTAATACTTCACTTTAATACTTTTAATACTTCGCTGATATTTCACATGAGAAAAATAAGCAAAATACCTATCCAGGAGTGAAATGAACAGGAAAAAATTATTTTTCTTTGGTGTAGGATATCTCAAATCACCATGCAAAGTTTCCTCCAGATACAAAAGAGAGTTTCGCAGATATTAGCTTCGAACCGAACTATAATATGAGCTCTAGTCTTCTAGTCTCAGTAGTTGTTACCTATTTTTCAACGATTGATCTAAAAGCTGATTTACAAAACAAAATCATTAAAGCTGGATGGGGAAAAGGAAACAAGGAATTGTTAGCTTCATGACATTTATATCACATATTTCTAAAACTTAAACCACTGACATTTTGTACTAATATTGAAACCGTAGAAGCTTTGCTTTGAGTTAAGAAAAGACAAAAATATAAAAAACTATCTGAGTTATCTTTTTTTTCTTAGTAAGAAACAAACCCATTTTCCTCAGCAGACAAAGTTGTTTCTACGTGATGTAAATAATTCTTGATGTACACGGCATTGGATATGATGATCAACATTTGTTTCAAGGTGGATTTGGAGGGGATGTCTTTGCTCAACTGTCAAAATAAAGATGAATTATCAGCACTTGAGGAAAAGTAATTGCTTGAGAAATCAATTGCAGGTTTTTCCCTCTCCTTTTATTTTCTTAAATACTTCAAAAGAGTGAATTAAGGTGAAAAAAGCTTTGAAAATGTATTCAAGATATTAAAGCTATAATTCAATAATAATGCTTAATACCACAATTGAAATTGCATATGAAGTGTAAATAAAAAAAACAAACGACAACAACACAAGACAAAGGGGTGTGATAAAAAAACAAAAATACATTTTACATTGTTTAATGTCGGAGCAATAGAGAGCATGAATGTTTTTAATAATGGCACACAGATCAATCTGAACTTACTGAAACACAGTGAAGATGAAAGTTTTTTACAGCAAGCCCAAGAGAATCTATAAAAGCCGTCCTCACTGGAATGAGGCAGCCATCCATTCCAGCCCGAGCAAGAGGAAGTAATTCATGAATTGATTGAATGAAGTCATCAACCTCCTGGGATTTGCAACAACAGAGATGTCAATGTTACAATTACAAAAAGAGAGAGTTCATTCCTTTTTCAAAATATTTTGCTAAGAAAATAACTTTCTTGTATGGGATATTTAAATGAAATAAAGTATTTAAATGAAATAAAGAAACTTAAACTACTGACATTGAATAACTAATATTGCAACAACAATAAATTTAAGTCAAATGCCTATTAAAGATTTACGTTATGTTTATATCTATTTTGGCATTGAGGCATACTTCTTCAATGAAAGATATTGATAAATTTTGATTTAGTGGGACAACTTCAGTGCAGAAAGTAAAAACCTTTCACCTTTTTTTAATGTAATACATTGCACAACTTCTTACCTTAGATATTACAAAAGGATGGTCCATGTTTTCTCCGTACTGGACAAAGTCGAGACTGACAGTTTCCAAAATTCTTTTCTTTTCCCAGCATGCAGATTCATGGCTCAAAGCTAAAGTCATGGAGTATTCAATTTTTGATTCTATCGCTGATGCAAGACCGGAAGAAATTTTCTTGAAAATCAGACGCCAATCCCATCGGACACGATCTTCAGATCTGCTTCTTTCAATAACTAAATGTAAAAAAACATGCATGTCTGAAATGAATTTTCACTTTCATGATAAGATAAAATCAAACTATCCTAATACTGATTTTTCTTTTCTTTGACTGAAGATTTTGTAGCACTGAGGCTGGATGGTCAACAGTATGGAATTACAACAGATTGAAAATGAGTTTATAGTTCAAACACCATCTGCAGAGATTTCTTCTCTACAGACAGGCCATTTACACATATTTCATCACTGATTCAGTTCTTTAGATGGGAACAAATTTTATAATCAGTTGAGCAGGGCTGTATACTATGTCATCCTACAGTGACTAGAAGAATTGATTATGAAATTGTATGATTATACACAAGTATCCAGTTTCATCACATAGCCTGTATGCCAACATTTTTTACATCTCATGTATATCATTATATTATAGCAATAGACTTTCCTGTAAGGTAAGCCAAGCTAGTAATGGTTTAAAAAAAAACAAAAAACAAAACCCAATCAAACTTAACATGACAGAAGAAAAAAAATCTAAATTTTCTTCCTGTGACAGACCATCTCTCAGTACAAAGAAAAAAAAAAAAGAAAAATGATCATTATTAAAAATCTTCAAATGCAATAATAATGATATGGAAGAAATTCCTTTAAAATTAAAACGTAACAGAAAGACATAACATTTAAAAAGGACACGTGATGTATCCAAGAAACTTGTATACGATAGATGAATGATTAATTCAGCAAATATAACGTCTTCATACTTTTTGGAGCAGGTGCAACATCGACATGTTGAACAGGTGAATTTCTGCCAGCTGTGTTTGACGTGTCAAGCTGCGTGTCACTACTGCTGAAAGAACTTCCAAGGTTCAATGAATGACGTCGCAGTTCTGGGCTGGCACAGGGTTTCAGAACGCCTAGTTGAGAAATGAAAATTTAGTTGCAGATTGAAAGAACACAAAAAGTAAGACTTTAAATATGAATTTAATTAAACAATTCTACTACTGAGCATACATTTTCTGCATCAATGACATTCTATTATAATAATGATCAATATAAACTAAGAAAAGAGTCATATTATTAAATTCATTACTTCTATTATACCGTAAAGTGTATCAAACATAAAAAAGTACCTCTTAAACTCGATTTTTTTCTATTCTTTCGGACTGGCAGACCAGTAACATCCCAGGAAGTTCGCTTGCAGAGGTCTTCAAGGAATTCTTCAAGTTTCAGTAAGGATAAAACAATGAACCTAATGGATGTGATACAGTCCTTGGGAAAAGCCATGCTGGACTGCCGCTGTACACGAGCCCCACTTGGTGCTTTGTCTGTCTCCGTTTTGTAACTTGAAGCCAAAAACATTGTATCAAGACTGTGTGAGTTGGCTGGTGTCTTCTGAGCCCAAATCTCTTGACTGGGACTTGATGGTGGGCTGGAGATCACTCCTGTTCAAGTTGAATTAAATTAGATAACTAGAGTAACAATGGCCTCAAATTTTGCAACAATACCTGAAGTAGTATGGATTTCATTTCATAAACAAAGAATTGAAAAAAAAAGAAAAAGATATGTTGACAAACAGATAAAACTACATTACACTGCAAGAAAATTTCTCAAGAGTTTCCATAGACATCGCATCTTGCTCTGACTGAAGGGTGAGTGCAGGTGTATGGTTGGGGGAGGGAGGGGGTGAGGGAGAATGTTTTTTCTTTCTTTTCTTTTCCCCTTCATTGAATTTGTTTTTAACCATATGAGACAAAAAAACATTATCAACAATAACAAGGAAATACAGATTCAATGTGAAAACAACTTATAATAACAATGAAAAACTGCCATGCATCAATCTATTTGATCTATATAAAAATATGTGAAGAAAGATTAAATCTTACCTCCAAAACTTCCTCTTGGACCAGATCTGCTATGAGTTTTATTTATTCCATGATCACTTTTGGACGTTTTAACCATTTTCTTATTGAAATCCCTAATGTCATCAGCAATCTCCTCCACCAAAAGAGACATTTCGTCCGAGTATTTCTCAAGGTAAAGATCATGAAGGATGCGGTACACACCTTTAAACAGATTGTAAAGAAACAATTCAAACCGGCTAATGATATAATGATTTAAACATTTTGAGGGTCATTTGAAGAAAAGAGAAAGGTTAAACATTGCAGAATTTATAATATTATTACTAGGACAAAGTTTCAGTCTTTATGCTTCTGTTGAAAATAATCGCTACACTTCGAGTTTCAATTACAACCATGGCTTTCAGTATAAAATAATATCAAGTCATTTTTTTTTACCTCCAATTTTCTTGAATACGCCTGAACAAAGTACAGCAAAATCCTCTTCCATCATTTCTATAATCTTTGTTACCACTGTATCACAGTTGCAACAAAACTCTTTATAGTTGACATTCTCAGAATCATTGTCAGGAAGAAGAGAGTTGAACAGTTGCTCCAACTGTTGTCCTCGGACATTGCGGTATGTTATCCAAGCCTCATCATCACTGGCTAGAGACCTCAAGCCTCCTAATAATTCCAGGCGCCTTTCGATCAAAGCCCATGAAAAATTGTGACTATGACTAATGGGTGGAAGTTTGAGAAGCTCTGAGACGAGGTGTTTCTGAAGGCTTTGAGTTAGCTTGCCCCATTTTCCTTCCATGACCTGGAAGAGAAAAGAAAATACGAAAACATCCCTTATTTAAAAGAGCAAATGGATGAAAAGATGTTAATGTCTTCATGAAACAGAAGAAACAACAAGAAAACAAGAGTATTCAATTAAAAAAAAAACCCCAACAACTCAAAAATAAACACACAAAAAAAAAAGCAAACAAAACAAAACAAAACAACAAAACATTATGTAAACATCACAAAATATAAAAAAATAGCGACTACATTTGTCAAACCAAAACATCCAGTGAATTATACTTATAATCATTTCAAAGAAATACATATATCATTATCTGCCATACAGTTACATTTACCTTAGAAAATATGCTGAACATATCTATTTCACAAATATCTTTCACTTATATCTTCATTTTATTTTAAGTATCTGACAAATTACCTGATCAATTGAGTCGATTTGCATGTTTAGGGAGCTGGATGATTGAGATATAGCGCCAAGAGGGGTGCATTTGAGGGGCAAAATCAATCCCTCCTCTGAAGCAAGGGACAAAATTTCTTGCAAAACAGATTCCTCCGTTCCAGGATTCTTTTCCAAGGTGTCACACTATAAAATGTGTATACAAAAAAATAACTTTCTTCAAAAAAATTATTAAATAAAATGCAAAGCCTCAAAAGGGAAAACCAGAATATGTATATCTGTATGTGTGTGTAGGTGTGTGTGTGTGGGTGGGTGGGTGGGTGTAGCTTGACCAAGATGAAAAATATAAAGGAGCATATTCATTGTTATGGATTTGAAAGGTTCAATTTAAAATGTCAAGATTGTCAGCATTTTTTATTGACTGTGTTTTGCATGAATATGCAAACCATGCTGATAACCTAGCTGCATTTGCAGTCATCCTAAGTAATGCCACATGCCTTGACTAAATAGAACGAAAGGAATGGAAATCAGGATTTACCTCGAAGCAGATATATCTGAGATAATTGACTGTTTCAAGGTATGAGAAGCCTAAATGGAAAATGTGATCAAATAAGTAAAAGATATTATATCCCATGGCAGCTGCACTGACTCAAATGAATAGGATGTCCACATCAAAACTGTACAGACCTTAACAAACTGGACAAAATCTAAAAATCTGATGTATCAAATAGCCTGAAAAGAATTTTCGAGCAACAACAGAACCCATGCCTATGTATGGTTCAATCTCCTTAACCTTAACAGAAAAAGAAGGTTGATGGAGCATAAGGATGGCATATATAGGCTTAAACAAATCTTGGTGTAAATATTCCAAGAGGAAGAGAGTCTAACTGATTTTTCGTCAATTATGCTGGTGTGTTAAACATTATTGTGAAATGTCTACATACATTATTCTTTATGACAACGTTTTTAAACACTTCTGTTTGTTTCGTTTTTTGTTGGTTTTTTTTGTTGTTGTTGTTGTTTTTAGTTGTTTTGGGTTTTGGTCTTTTTTGTTCTATTTTGGAGTTTGTTGTTTTGTTATGTTTTGGTTCTTTTTTTTTTTTTGGGGGGGGGGGGTTGGGGGGAGGTGGCTGTTTTTTGTTTTATTTCGTTTTTTGTTTGAAATACAATTTCTTCACTCTTGACAGGAAAAATTGACAGAAAGAAATGTGTCTGATGTACATATAAATATGATAATGCAACATCTTAATAATTTATCAAAGAATAGAATTCAATGAAAAACAAATGTGTCAAATTCAAGTCACATAAGACTAGTGACAATTGACAATAAAAGTATCTCATCTTACATCTATGTGCATGCAGAAGAATGAGAATTTCTTCTGAAACAACAAACCCAACAAAATAATGAAGAAATCTGCCTTCAAAGAAGCCTTATCTTTCATGTGAACCTTACCAAGGCTTTAATGATGGCAATTGCTTCATCTGGCTCAGGATCATAGCAGGTGTCTTTCTCAAGTGTATGACTGCTACACATATATCCTAAAGCATCTTTTGGGGTGGAAAATGTGCGTGACCCAGGAAGTCGATTTGTGGCATTCAGCACTGATTGTAGGCAATTGTCAAGACTGTGAAAAACCCAACAATAAAGGAAAAGCTTGATACAAACATTTTGGGTTTGGCTTTTTTTTGACAGAACATGGGGAAATCATTATCTAATTTGGAACATATATGTGGCATGAAATTTTGAGTATGAAACTATGTATGTAAACACAAATGATACATAAATTTATACATATGATAAGGAGTAAAGCCAGTGGTAGGCCGAGATAATGATTATTGGATTAGTACAATTATCATACCACATCCATAAGAATGAATAATATCAGCTATACTAAACTCATCATCAAGCAAGAAACATGGCCCTCAATAAACAATAAATCCTGAACATGATATACATGTTAAAGTAAGCGTATTGTTCCAAAGAAAAAACTGCATCTTTGTCGTGGCATGGTCCTGGCTGAACAGAATTCTAAGAATCCCTTTCAATACTACAAACAAGTAGGTCAAAAGTTAGTATTTCCTTTCCATCTAGACATGGACACATTCTTAACATTCTCAGACCTCAATAATATACAATCACAGGAATTTCAATTCACTGTCTACTCAATGTAGGACAATGAAGCATAGGAAGTGTAGGACATTGACAAAAAAGAATTCAAGAGAGTGCATTAAATATGATCAAATGGAGGAACAGTTGGTGTCTCTGTTCAAATCAATATTAAGTTACATTCACAAGATGACTCATCTCTGCTATAGACAAGACCAAACAAATGCCCAAGGTCACCTGTTTCCAAATGGAGGAGGATGGCAAAATTAGTGTTCATTAATAATGATATATAACTGCTAAATGGTGCAGATGGATAGCAGACTACTGTGATCATAGTTGCATTTATAAGTGTAGTGCTTAGGACTCACAACTTAAAGGTTGAGGGTTCAAATTGAACTTGAGGGGAAAAAAATTAAATTTTAAATAAATTTTAAGGCTTACAACACAGTACTCACTCTTTTGCATTTGCATCTAGCTGATTATCAATCTCAGATATCAAACTTTGCAAAGCAACTGAACCTGGCATTATTCCTCCTTGGAATAAGGCCGTCACTGGAGGGAAATAAACACCAGAATTTTGTTCTCTTCTTTCCCGTGTTGCTGACATCATGGAAATCCAAAATTCAATGGTCAAATGTACAATATCAAGACCTGTTCAGAGTCTGTAGTATATGATCTAATGTGCAATCCATCCAATATGGTTTGATTTCATGACGTAGATGAAAATCCTGAAATAAAAGACAAGCAAACTTCAAAGGACATCTTTTAACCATTTTTAATAGTTACTATCTACACACTGTTAACTCCATAAATGATAAAAATGTTTGTTGTTGCATAGATCTATCATGATTTTCATATCTAGCCTCCTGTTAGATCTAGTTGGGTTTTATTATCGGCAGGGTTGAGAACAAGCTGGAGATTATTCTCAGCCTTGGTGAAAAAATCTGATTGTGACCTCTCTCTTAGTTGTACATCAGGCTTTGCGCATTCAATTATAGGCCTACATGTTCAAGGGCCTCACCATGAATGGTGAGTTGAGAGATTTTAAGATGACAAAGCTATTGTTTGCAACAACTTGCCGTGGCGTGACACAATTCATGTCTATTTATTACTATTATTTACATATATAGGGAGTGATTATTGGGGCCGCATCCTAATCCACCATTCCCATTTAGTAAACACATTCATTCCATGAACGCCTGCATTCCCTAAAAAATAATCCCTCAATGGCTGCTACTAAACACATAGAAATAGAAAGGGAATTGCTTCTATGATACTCCTGACCCTGAAGTGTTGCTCATGGAAGGTACTGGTCTGACACTGGTCTGGAAAGAGACCTTTTCAGAGATGAAGTGGCTATGCCCCCGGCTGCTGGGTATGGGCATAGGTAAAAACGCTATTTCCCCAGCCACTCTCTCTGCCTCCCATATGATGCCTGTCTCTCTTTTTTTAATCTCTACCTCTCTCTCTGTGCCAATTACCCTCTCTTTCCCCCTTCTCTCTGTATTTCCTCTCCCCCCCCCCTCTCTCTATCTATATCTATCTCTTTCTCTCTCATTCTCACTGCAATGCAATTCACCTTCTCTTCCTCTGTCTTTCACTCTAGCACTCACACACAAAACAAACACGCACACACAAGAATGTACATCATTTTATCGTTTAAAATACAAGTATTTTATCATTTAAATATCTATTATAAAGCACACACATTATAAATAAAAATAGTAAATTAAAGAGTCTGAGTCGGCTGATCATAAAAAGAAAGATCAGCAAGCTGCCATTCATTATTGCCGCCGTCTGATCTTCTTCGATCGACCCTCACGAACAGTCAACACAGCGCACCTTTGTCTAAGGCCATGGTGACGTAATTGGGATACTTTACTGTGGCATTGTACTGAACCATACTGACTGCCATATGGCGAATTCCGTGGACGATGTTTGGCCATTTACTATTTATTGAAATTTTGGCAAAATTTCAAAAAGCTTAAACAT
>JBCJKE010034410.1:0-19306 GCA_039654525.1 Melibe bucephala | reverse complement strand
GTATAGTCTTTTCCTGAAAAGGCCCCACCACCATGTCTTCCTTTTCCTCCATAAGTATCAACAATAATTTTTCTACCGGTTAATCCGGTGTCTCCTATTGGGCCACCTATAGTAAATTTACCTGTAGGATTTATGAAAACTTTGTAATCTGTGTTCATTTTATATTTTTTAGCTATGAAAGCCATGATGTCTTTTTTAATAAAATTAAAGAACTCAGTTTTTTTATATTTTTCATCATGTTGTACTGACATTAAAATTGTGTCTATTTTTGGTTTATCACCAGAATAGTCAATTGTAACTTGTGATTTTAAATCAGATTTAGCTCACTTAAATTTTCTGTTTTTTCTAAGTGTTTCTGCTCTTTCTGCTAATGCGTGTGCCAACGTTATTGGGAGTGGCATTAATTCTTCAGTTTCATTAACGGCATAACCAAACATAATACCTTGATCTCCGGCCCCCAAGTCTCCAGCCTTTTTGTCAACCCCTTGATTTATGTCTGGCGATTGAGAATTAACATTTGAAATAACTGTAAAGTCATTTTCGTTATAACCAAGTTCTTTGATGACTCCTCAAGCTTGTTGAACTACATCAACGTAACAATTCGTAGTTATTTCTCCACCAATAACAATCAGTCTATTTGAAGCCATAACTTCACATGCGACTCTAGCATTTTTATCTTTGGCTAAAATTGCATCTAGTATTGAATCAGAAATTTGATCACACATTTTGTCTGGATGACCAGCTCCAACTGATTCAGATGTAAATAATTTTGAATACATATATTCCTCCTAAAATTAACAAAAAAATACTCTCTATTGTAGAGAGTGTAAGATTACATGTTACTAATTTCTTAGCCTTACTTCCACCTAATCAAATAGGTTGGCACGGATCAAAGTGTTAACTCCCCGACTCTCAATGTATTTAATTGTTAAATTCATTATACACAAAACAACCCATTTAAGCATATAGAATTTCATAAAAATTTAATTTTTTAATGCTGAAAAAAACGGTTTTTTCATTATTTTCGAGTTTTAAAGAAAAGTCTAATTTTTGCTTAAAAATTTGTCTTTTTTAAACTTTTTGCTAATTTTTAGACTAATTAATAGCCCTTTAAACTATTTAAAATAGGGGTAAATATAGTATAATTAATAACGAAATAAAGAGGGAGTGAATTATGAAAAGAAAGAAGAAAAACACGATCAAAAAAATATCAAAAGGTAGAGCTGCACTTGCATACTCATCTTTGGGAGCTATGCTTGTTGGTGCAATGGCGCCTATAATAAATCAAGTTGTTAAAAGGGAAGATTCCGAAGTAACAATCTTTAAATTTAACGAAAGATATTTCAAAACTAGAGAAGCGGCACAAGAAGCACAAAAAAGGTTTCTTTCTCTTTCGTCATTATTTTCAAAATTCACAAAAGGCGGAATAAGTCGTGAAGATATGAATAATCCAGAATTCAGACAAGCTAAAGCAATTCTTGAAGAATTTATTTCTAAAATGTTTGCGGTCAGATATTTCGCAATGGACAAAGTAACATCCTTGAAGGAACACTTTACTTATACAGCACAAAACGTCGAAGACAGAAAAAAAATGCTGGAGGAAGAAAAAGAAGGTAAATTAAAATACGGTGAACTTGAGGATATAACAGACTTAATTCGTTTTGCTTCTTCCACTTCGCTTACATCAAATATTTTTAATGAAACAGACAGAGTCATGATGTCTATCTTTGGTGATGGATCAAACCAAGTATTTTCAAAAGATGAAATGCAATACATAAATGAAATCATCCAAGCGGGACACTATAAGAAAAATGTGGAAGCTCAATGAGATAATTCAAAAACACTAGAAGCTGCCGGAGAAGGAATTGAAGGCGGGGACCTTTCTGGTAATACATACTCAGAAGACATTCTGAAGGATTTCAATAAATTTTATAACCTCTTAAAAAAACTAGATGATATTAAAGCTCAAATATCTGAATTTAAAGATGACCAAGGATCTATCAAAATTGAAGAAATAGAAAAACTTATTAATGATGGTGCAATGATGGGTTGAAATAATGAAACCATCTATTCTTCTGAAGAAGTGCAATTGAGAAATATTATTAGTGATATTGAACTGACTAAAAAGAACTTAGATGATTTAAAAAACAACAAAGGTGAAACTGATAGAAATTCTAAACCTGGTACAAACCATTCTGGAACTGGAGATGAGTCAAACCACGTATATGAAGATTGAGAATTAAAACTATCAGAATTACAAAAAAGAAGAAAATTTTTAGAAGACAAAGGAGTTAATCCTGCCCCAGAGGGAGCAATAGTTGGATTAAATAAAATTGGTACCGGTGATAAAACTGGTAGAAACTATTCACAAAAACTCTTAGATATAAGAAAAGAATATTTTGAGAAAAAAGATCAAATAAAAACAATTATTGAAAGAATAAACTTATTAAGAGCAAAAGGAACTTCTCCTGCAATAGATGAAGTGTGAGACAAGGACGAATTAATTGGCGGTGGTACAAACCCAAACGATCCAACGCATGCACATAAAGAACAGGTTGGACTTGGAGATGGCATCGATCATACTTATGAAATGGAACTTGCCGAACAATACGACTTATTGCAAATGGCAATTTTAGAAGCAAAAGCTCAATACGCAAAATACGTTGAAGAATTAAAAAATATGTCTACCAAACTTAACCCCGGTGGAACAGATTTAAATGAAAAATCAATTTATGAAGTTATCCAAAATATGTTGGTTGATGATTCTCAATTAGGTTGAAACTGAAAAAGAAATTATTCTGAAAAAGAAGTAATGCTTAGAAACCTTACTTCGATGCTTTCTGATGCAAAAAAATCATTAGATGAATTAATTAATAATGGCGTAGACACAGCTCCAGATGATGCAGAAGAAGGTTCTAACGACGTTGGAGTTGGTGTTGCGGATGGAAAAACATACACTGAAGAACAAATACAATTAAGAAACATGATTACTCAAAATGAAGACCTTAAAAAATATTTTAAAGATATCGAAGGTAAATTTGGTAATTCACTTAAACACCCGCCAGCAGACGCAAAATATTCCAAAGATGGTAAACACTATGAACCAAAAGGATTGGCTGACGATGAACATTATTCACTACGTTTTGCCAATGCAGTAAAACTTTACAATCTATATGCCGCATCTCTAAAAGAGCAACTTGAAAATAAATCTAAACTTTTAGAAAAATATAAAAATTCTGACAATTTCTCAGATCCCGCTGTTTCAAAAGGAACTGAAGAGTGAGCAGATAAATTCCTAACAGCAATGGTAAAAAATAATGCAATACCAGGACTTAATTCAAAAAGACAATATTCTAACGAAGAAATTGCTTATCGTGAATTAAACAAAGAAATTGCGAGATTACAAGCAGAAGAAAATTTAATGCAAGAAAATATAAAAGACCTTTCATTAAAAGCAACTCACCCAGATGAAATAAAAGCATTGTATGAAGAATACAAAAAGACAAAAGACGAATCTAAAAAACCAATTTTAGGCCTAAATAATGCCGGGACAGGTGATAAATCCGGTGCCAATTACGACGATAATGTAAAAAGACTTCAAGAACTTTATGAAAAATATGTACCAGTTTTTGAATCTTTCGTAAACTCTAAAAACGGAAAACAAGGTATTTGAGGTTGATCCGAAAAAAACGGTAGTCCCATTTATAGAAATCGTGGTCTAACCGAATTTGATTGAGGTAATCCAAGTGGACAAAGCTATGGTCATATATTGAATGCAAAATCGGGTTCAGGTTTCAATAATCCAAACGGTGGAGGAGATGAGAATCAAACCGTTTTCACGACTGATAAAAGAGATAATACTATAAAAGAGTATCAAGCACACATGCTTTCAACAATAAATAACCTTAGTGAGCGCGAAGCTGGCGAAGCATTTACTGAATTGATTTCAGCAATAAAAAATTCAACTGAAATAAAATGAGGAAAACAAGGTAATGAGTTTGGTTTCTACTATGAACCGGATGATAAAAGTTTAGATCAAGGTGATAAGTCGGGTAGAACTTACTTAGATTTATTTTCAGATGATGAAGTTTCAGAAATTAAAAAAGGAAAAAATGATTTAATCAACGTTATTAAAAAATTGAACTTCAACCTTATGAATACTCCTTATGATTCGGATGAAGATCTTGTAAACTCAAAAGTTAGAAACGATCAAAAGAATTGAGATCAACCTTCTGCTTCATATATAAATTCTCACTGATCACAATATACATCGGATAATATACGAAATGATTCATACGCTGCTTATAAACATATTTTTGATGAGCAGTTAGTTTTTGAACAAAACTTTGAAGCTCTAAGGGGATGAGGCTGAAATAAAACTAAATCAACTTTTTCAAATTATATTTTAGATCCATCAACTGGAAAACCTTTTGAATCATTAAAAGACTTTAAAGCATACATGTCTAAACTGAGCTATTCTGAAAAAGTCAAAGTTTATCAGGATGCCAGTCCAGCTCTTAGACAAAACCTGGAAAATTTCAAACAAAAAAGAATTGATGCCGCTCAAGGTGTTGCGAATCTAGAAGCTGAGCAAACCTCTTTACAAAATCAACTAAAAACATTGGAACAAAATTTCAGTGAAGGTAACCCTATTTTCAAAGCGCTTGTGGACAAGTGAAGTGAATATGATTCAACCTATCGTTCTATTGATTTAGAAATTATTCTAAGGAGTTACAAGCTAGATTATTTTGAAATGAATTTCAACGGAAAAGTTGCAAGTTATGATCAAGTTAAAAACAAAATAAAAGAATATACAGAGCACCAAAACCAAATCAACCTGCTTAAAGAACAATTAAAAGATGCAACTGATGCAACAAACGAATCTACTACATCGCTTAATAAATTGAAAAAAGAAGATCCAACCGGGGAATATTTCAAATATATAAACACTCACGTTGAATCTGAATTTCCAATCGTTGGATTAAACTCTAAAGGTATTGGTGCAGAAGATAACAAAGTTCATACATATGATCAACAAAGAATGTCTCAACTGTATAACGAATTATTTGAAATTGTTAAAAAAGTTAAACTTGCCGAAGATCCAACCAAGGCATCAATGCCAATGGTTTTAGATGTTGAAGTTGAAGAAAGAGTTGTAGAAATTTTGAATAACGTTATGTCAAATACTAGAACAAAGAACTATAAAGGACAAGGTGATAAAACAGGTAACGACTATTCAAAACACATGGATTCACAACATTTTGCAAGTTATCAAAATGCTTGAACTTCAGCCTGAGGAACTAGAATGTTCAGAAAAATTGCTGAATTCAATAACCTGGATGGAAAGGGAGTTGAAACTTACAAATCATATAAAGATATTTTGAGAGATTACGTCATTTGTGCTAACACAACAAGATCTCACAAAACCGAAAAAACTTATTTGGATGCCAAACACCGCCTAGAGAAAATTAAATTTCCGACGAATTTAGGTTCAGACTATTCAAAAATGTATAACGGAATACTAAAATATGGTCCATGAGGTTATCAATCAAACAAGTGAGAATCTGACAAAATGATTGACTACATTATAGATTTATGACACTCATTTAGATATGATGTTAATGGAAATAAATTGCCATATGGCACATATGATTTCACAATTCTTGACATTAATGACACTTCAAGATACAATTTACCAAACAACCCAATGCTTGGAGACGGTAGTCAAAAAAAATATGACCAATCTGTTATTGATGCCTATACATCAACAATAAAACCATTACAAGATTTATTGAACAAAAATAAAGATTACTTCACATTTAAAAATATTGTCAACCCAGACAATACGGTTTCAACATTAAGAATTTACAACGATGACATAAAATCAAAAATAATGGCCGGATGACCCCCTAACGCTGAAATCAATGATGATTTGAGTCCTTTACTAAATAGCAAGGGTGCGGGTGATCAATCTGGTAATGAATATGCTGCCGATGATCCAAAAATCAAATTCTTTGAAAAATATAAAAATCTTAAGGCCAATATCAAGAGTAGTGAAGTTTCGAAAAAGGATATTCAAGCTAAATTAGACAGTTTAAATAATTGAAAAATAGACATGGAAATAACTGGTTATCACCATGAATTCAAAAATAATGAGCACAAATATATACCTATACCACTTATAAAATTTGCTAATGAAATTGAATCAAAAAGAAAAGAATGAACCGATAAAGTTGAAGAGCTTAAAGACTTTAAGATAGCCAACAAGAGATATTTAGAAAATACCGGTGAGAATGATTACTACAATGAAGTCAAATTCATGGAGTGGGCACTAAAGTATGTTTCTCCAGAATATCGGGCAAAAGCAGAGAAAAGAATTAATGATTTGTTTTTAGAAATGTTCAAGGAAGAGGATGGATATACAAAAGATAAAGTTCAAGAAATTTTGAACAAATTAAAATCTGTATTACAAAAAAATGTAGATGTTTTAATCGAAGATTCTAAAGATAATCCATTGACAAGGCAAGACAAAATGCCATTAACAACTCTGTTGAATAGATTGAACAAAATACCAAATCTAGACACAACTGACTTTTGATACAACCCTAAGTTTGTATACGAAAAACTAGATCTTTTAAGCAATATTAAGAGAACATATGACTGACTCAGAAAAAGAGGCGCTCATATGGATGGAACACCTAATAAGAGAAATTATTCTGATAGCTATAAAGCCATCAGAGCCGCTTTACTAAAATACTATAAAAAGTCTGATGGTACAAGTTACACAGAAACAACACTGCCATTTAACGATGCAGTTGACACTTTTATGAAAATGATGAACCTAACAATGGCAATGGCAAATAAGGAAAATACAGAATTTGATAAACTTACTGATGATTCTCACATTGTCAATGGTGTTGAGATGGGTAAATTTTCAAATATGTCAGTTAATGTTTACAATCCATATGCAGAAAAAGGTCATAAATTTTCATTCCAAAGAGACGATTGAGAAAATAACGGTTACACAAAACTTCCGGATTATTTTGCAGCAAGTAAATATCTAAATAGAGACAATTGAGAGGAAAAACAATTCTCAGCCTCAGATGTTTTTGCGGTTATCGATTTAAATAATACTGATCAAATGGATTTTGTTACAAATCTTATGACAGAAAGAATAACTGCAAAAACTGGAAGATCAAACTTGTTTAAAGGTGATGGAAGTGGAAACACATATACAAATTGAATGTTTGATATAGATTTACAAGAATATAAAGAACTTCAAGAATTCCACAAATTACTTAATGTAGTTTACAAAGCTAGAAATGCAGAGGCAGAAAAAGACCCAAGCATGCCGAGCTTAAAATCTAAGTTTAAAGAATTGTTTGCAAAAAGCGACCCATTTGAAGGTGGTGAACTTGAAGCTATGAAAAAGGTTGGACTTATTAAACCTGATGATGCCGTTTGAGGACTAAATGAGAAGCAAACAGGTGACCAATCCGGAAATACATACACTCAAGAAGATATAGATTTATTTAATGAACTTAAAAAAGTTGACGCCAAAGAACAAGAAGTGAATGAAAAAATTAAGTCTAGACTTAAATACATTGATGCAGGAATTGATCCTGCACCACTTGGTGCACTTAAATCTTCTACAGGTAAAAGAATTGAGGGTAGAGGAGATATGTCTGGAAGAACATATTCTAAAGAGGAATATGAAGATGCCAAAAATTACTATAAATTTAAAACTAAATATTTAGAAACCCTGAAAAAAATTGAAGATCAAAAAAATGAGTACGAAAGCAAATTATCAGAAAAACAAGATGGTGCAACAACGGATGAACTATGAACGCAAGTAATTGACCCTCACTACAAAGAGGTAGAATCTGGTTGAAATAATCCATTATTATTTTCTGAAATTGAAAAAGATTATCGTGGTAAATCAGATCAAATGTCAGTCGTAGTTTCTAAAATCGCCGATAGTAAAGCTAGAGGAATTACCATCGCACCAGAAGGTGCTGCGGTTGGTAAAAATACCAAACCAAAAGGAACGGCAGATGGCAAAGTGTGATCTGTATTGAACTTGCAAAAAAGAGATACTATTCAAATGATGAAAATAGATATCGCTTCACTTGAATTTAGAATTAATAAATTGGTGGCAGAAGGAATTGAAGCAGCACCAGAAGACGCTGTTGCACATGATCCAAACGATCCGATTATTCAAAATGCCTTGCATCCAGAAGACACTGGTGACGCAACAAATCGTTACTATGAACAAGCGATTTTTGACGCTAAAGAGAAATTGGCTAATTTAAAAAATGAAATAGTTAAAGCTGAAGCTGCATTTGAAATATTTATGGAAAGTAATTCAGAAGCCGCAGTAAATAAAGCTCTTGATCTACGTACACAAGGCGCTGAAAAAGGATTAAACAATCCAACATACTGAAGTGATGAAGAAATTGAATTAAGAGACATAAAAGTTGAATTAGAAAACTTAAATATCGAAATTGAAGCGATAAAATCAAACGCTTTATTCTTTGAATTTATAGAAATTATTGATGGTGAAGAAAAAGATAGATTAACTCCTGAATCTATTGAAGGCGAAAATGAAGCACCCACTGGTATAGCAGATGGCGTAAAATATAGTGACGAACAAATAACATTACGTGATCTATTAAAAGAAGTTATATCATTGGAAAATGATCATGGTATGACTGAGTCACCAGTATATATAGAAGGAACTCAAACTGTTGACGATAGATATAAAGTTGAAGTTCAAACAAAAATGATAGTTCCAGGTCTTGACGAAGATATTGTTGAATCCTCAATGTCGGTTTCTCCTTACGAATATTATTTAAATATTGACGACAAGGCAATTGTGGGTAAAAACTATAAACCATATGGTGATTTCACAAATAATACATACACCCAAGAAGAAATTGATTCAATGGACGATTTTACAAAACAACAAGAACATTTACAAGAATTGGAAAATATCAAGGCAACTCTTGAAGCAAAAGGTGTTGTTCCTGCCCCTGAAACTGGATATGAGCTTACAAATGAAATAGCCCAAGAAAGATTTGCGGAATATTGAAAAAAAGTAGGACCAGCTTTAGGATCTTACGATCAAAAAAATAAAGAATTTACTGATTTAATTGGTAAACATATTGACAAAAAAGGTGATGGTTCAGGGAATGTTTATTCTCTTGAAAAAATGAGCAATGTTGGAAAATATGTTCAACTTAACTTAGAAGAAGAAAAAACATCCGAACAAATACTAGACATACTATCAAAATACAACGAAGAAGAAAGAGGTTGAATGACTAATGGTTACACTAATGAAAAACCTAAAGTTATGATCCCTGAAGGCGATGATGAAAGAACTGATAAGAAAAAACCTTCAATATTGGGAATGAATCCAACGCAATCAAGTTATGAATATAGAGATAAATTTGCAAAAATTCAAAAAATTGGTGTAGGTAGAACGGCAATCGATTTACCAACAAAAGATCATAAACCAAAATTAGGATTCAATTCAGATACAGCTTCTCAAACATCAGATAAAAAACAATATTCTGTATTATTTAAAGTAAACTCTGCCGACGACAAATCAAATCACTCTTCAGATTATATTAAAGAGCATATGGTTGGTTCTGACAAAGTAAGAAGAGGGTGAGTTCTTAAAAAAACTCCTACCATGAGTAATTTAAGTGAAGACTCTATGGTTTTCACAAATCTTCAAACAATGTTAGAATTCATTGATAAGCATAGAGAGTTGTTCCCGCCTAAATTATTAAACGCATTTAGAGTGTTGGATTCGGACTCACTTATAAATACACAAGAAGAAATATATGAAGAAAAAGTATCAAAAGACTTCTATTCAAGAATTAAAGACAACTACAATTGAGGAGATAATTAATGTTATTAGCATTTCACACGGAACAGAGACTTAGAATTTCTAAATGAAAATTAGCACACACGGTTGTGGTTTCTTTTCTAATGGCTGCAGCGATCATTTTAGCGATCATGTCATTTGAAACAACGGCAAATAGACAATTCGTAAAAGTAGACATTTATGATGTTTCTAATCTAGACTTAATAATTCCTCATTTAATATACATACCAATCACATTCATGATTTTAAACAGACATAATGAGCATAAATTCTCGCCGAGATATGTGCGTCTGGGTATTTCATTTTTCTATTTATTTGTATGTATGGGGTTAGCATTATTGATGTATTTACGAATAATAACTCCGCCACTTTATGCATACATCATAATTTCAATTGATGCTGTATTTATGTTTTTGGTAGCTGCAATAAATTGATTAACAGCTAAATTGGAAATACAAACGCTGGTTGGTCACATTGTTGCAAGACCTACTTTGTATACTCGTAAACTTAGTGTTTTCAAGGCATATTGATTAACTTTTTCATCCCATATTTCATTACTAATGTTTTCTTTAGTAAATAATTATGTTGATGTTCCATTCATGCTAATAGTTGCTTGAGCAATCATAATAATTTGAATAGGTTCAAGATCTTGGAGAGTTTTTATAAGTATTCCGGGATTTGTTACACCTTCAACAACAATACTTAGAAAATATTCATTGGCTTCAATTCTATTGCTAACACTTGTTTCCATTGCACTTTTTGTTTATACATTTTTTGCGGGTATTAATGTCAGTCTTTCTTTAATTGACATTATATTTTTACCTTTAGTCTTTGTTCCAGCAATTGTTTCGTTTTTAACATCCATAACCTTAATTAAAAATCACGATGTTATAGACTTTAAAAAATCAGAATACTCTCTTATCATTAGAGCAATCGGACATTCAATAGCTGTTGTATTTATGTTGTTGATTTCTGTTGAAATTAAATATTTTACATCTGGTGAAACTCAAAATACAATTTATCTTGCGATTTGTTCTGCAATTTCGATTGTATTAATTGTTCTTCCTTATTACATAATTTGATGAAAATACATGTCGTCAATAGCTTCAATATTCATATGTGCTCTTATTATTGTTATTATGATGTTCGTATTATTCAAGTGATACTTTTATGCACACTATTCATCTGAAGAATCATTAGTATTTGGGGTGCTTTCGGAAAACTGATACACAATAATAACACTACTCATTTACATTGGTATAACATTTGCAATTTTAAGAAAAAGACTTAAAAATAACTCTGCAAGGTATGCTCGTTATGGAAGGGGGGATTAATGAATGATAAATTAAATACATTAAAAACACTCCTTCAAAAAGAAAGGGTTTCCTATGTTTTAAGGCAAAACATCGCCTCTTCTATGTACTCATGAGTAAATAGTCTCGCAATTTCATTCTTTTTAAATCACAAACGTAATCAAGTTGGATTCGAAGGTTATAAAATCCAAAGAGATAAAAAAACCAAAAGACAAATTAGAGATGAAGCATTACATAATAAAGTCTTAAAAATTGTAATTGCAAATGATGGACAAGAATTAACAAAAAATGAAGTGGTAGACAAATACATGGAAGATGTCAGAGGAAATGATGCCCTTTTTATAATTGATGCTTTAGAAAATAGACGTGGAGAATACATTTCAGATCAAGTAATCATGTATGTTTCGTTAAATGAATTTACATTAAACTTTACAAAATACAATTCATTTTTATACAATGTTTTTAGAGATTTATTCACTGTTTTTAAAATTGTTGCTAAAAATAATGTTTTTGATGAGGATGAAATAATGGCTTCCAAGGAAAATAGATACTTTTTCGTTAAAGAAATGAGTCAAGCCTTCATTCATTCTCTATCTATGGAAAAAGTTAGAAATTGAGACAAAACACAATCGTCACTTCACGATATTTATTCAAAAGACCAGGATGTTATCAAAGAACCGTTAATGGAAAACAAACCTTTTGTTAGGTTGGCTGACGATGTGCTTCTTTACTTAAGACTGATAACCATGGAGCTATATTCAAAGATGCTTGGAAGATCTACTCTAGAAGCTAAAAATCGTGTCCATAACCTTGAAGAAACTATTGAAAAAATGCAAAACGAAATCAGAAATAATAGAATCGATGATGAAATCGATGAAATGAATGATATTTCAAACGTGTTCAGAGGGGGTGGTGAATAATGAAAATAGAATTTTCGTTTTTACAGCAAAATCAATTATTGGAAATCCCTGAAGCGGTATTTAAAGAATACGAATTTGATAAAATTATAATATCTAATAAAGATATGACTTTTGAGATATCTGGAATAGCAGAATCTCATGCAGAAAAATCTTACCCATCAACCATACTTGAGTCTCTAATAATAGGAGTTAAGGATGGAAAAAGAGAAGTACTAGGATATTTTCCTAAAATACTTATTTTTCAAAGAATGATTGAAAAGAAAACAGAAATCGTTTCTGTGTGTGGAAGGTATATGGAAGAAGATATTTTAAATTACTATGAAAGTAATAAAAAAATATTAGATGAATTAAAAGATATTGATGTTCAGTTTATATCTGCAAATGATGCGTTAATCGAATTTGAAAAAATATATTTAGATACTGGATTGGAATTATTTAAAAAGGAGAAAAATGTTAAACAAAGGAACTAAAATAAAAGCAAAAATACTTTCTATCAATTCAATGTTGATGGAAATTTCGTGTTCTAATAAAATGGCCGTTCACCAAATTTTAAAAATTAGAAACAACTCTCTCGCTTTGATAGAAGAAGTTAAAAAAGGCGTAGGAAGAGAATATATATACAAGGTAATATATGACTCTGCAAAAGAAGATTTTAACATTGGTCAAACGATAGAAGTCCTAGTTGCAGATATGAATGCCTCATTACAATCTGGATTTTTTGGATCCATTATTGATGTTTCTGGAAATATTAAATATAAATATAAAGGTGATGAAATTAGTGAAATTTCAACACTTTCAAAATCAAAATCAAAAATTTTCGGTGATAACCACGAAATAGCAAAAAGAGAGAACGTCAATAAACCACTTGAAACAGGAATACCTGCTATTGATGCATTTAATACCATTTCTTATGGTCAAAGATTGGCTATTGTGGGAAGGAGTAAAACGGGTAAATCGCATTTAGCCTCCTCTCTGTACATAAATCCTTCAAAAGTAAGTAAAGACACATATCTTGTTTACGCCTTCATTGGTGAAACTCATGAAACTGTATCACAAATCAGGGAACACCTATCAATTAATAAATCAATTAAAAGAAGTATATTGATCCACTCAAACCCAGCTTCTAAAATTGAACAATATCTAGCTCCTTATGTTGCAATGACACTTGCAGAAAATTTATCAAAATCCGGTAAAGATGTAATAGTTGTCCTTGACAATATGACAACTCATGCTAAGGTGTGTTCTGAAATTGCAATTTTAAACGAAAGACCCGTAGGACGTGATATGATGCCTGGTGACACCTTTTATGTTCAAGCATCAATTCTGGAAAGGGGCGGAAACTTCAAAAATGCAGGTAGCATAACCGTCATCCCTTTAATTCATGTTGATGTAGAAGATTTTTCTTCGGTAGTAGCTTCAAATATTATTTCGATTACAGATGGGCAACTGCTTTTAGATTCTAAAATGGCTGCTTCAAAAAGATTTCCCGCAATTAATTTAGGAAGATCTATTTCAAGAATTGGGTATGCGACAATGCCAAAAAACTTTGTGGATATCGCTAAATCAATTTCTTCATTCTATTACAAATATGTTGGACTTAAAGAAATTTACGGTAACACTACAGCAATGTACAATCCAAGTGTTGAAAAAGTTCTAACCAAAGGAAAAACATTAGAAAACTTACTTACTTTTTCTCTTTCTCAACGTAATACATTTAATATCGAGATAGAAATAATGTTTTTAAAATTCATTGATTGAAATTGACACAATTTATTTGACACTTCAAGCAATCTGCTAATAACATCATTTATCTGAATGTCAATGTACGATAAAGTAATTAAGCAACAATTTACGAATTTAATAAATGGAAAAATTAATTGACCTTCATTAAAGTTATATATTGAAAATGTTTTTATTTCAATTTCAAGAAGAGAAACTAGAATCACAAATAAATATTCTCCTTGATCTGATAAAAAATATAATGAATATTCCATTGGTTATGACAAAGAAACATTAGACAAACTATTTAAATGACTAGAAAAAGCAAGAGACAAAACAACAGGGGGGTGAGAATATGATTTTTAAAGTTTCAGAACTAAAAGGAGAAGCAATTAAATTGGTTCCCGCTCAAGGAAACTCAAAAATTAATGTTAGAAATATCGTATCAAAAGACGAATCTAAATTAATGATTTTTAATATAAATAAAGATAAATCAGTAATGGCTCTTCCTATCGAAGGAAATGCTTCTATAAAAATAGGTGATGAATACAAAGCTATTAAAAAAGATCTACCTCTTAAAGCGATTGCTGATTACGATGCAATTGGAGGAGTTTTTGATCTTGAAAGTAATCTTGTCTACAACCCACTAAAACTCAAAAATAAAAAGTTTTCAGTCAAAGACGTTGAATATGATTACATTCCAAAGGACAAAAGCACTTATAAAATCAATAAAAAACTTTACAACACAGGTATAAAAATAATAGATTTCCTATTCCCAATTACTGTGGGTTCAAAAACTGGTATTTTGGGTGGTGCTGGAGTTGGTAAAACTGTTTTAATACAAGAATTAATTCACAATTCAAAAGTTTTTGTTGAACAAGATTTAAAAGCAAATAACAATAAAGTTACCAAAAACAATATGCCAATTAATATTTTTGCAGGAATAGGTGAGAGATCGCGCGAAGCAAAATCGCTTGCTGATGAACTTAAAAAACTGGATATTCTTAAATCTTCAATAATGTATTATGCGCAAATGGAAGAAACCTCAACGGCAAGGTCAAATCTTATATTTACTGCTCTTACAACTGCAGAATTCTTTGTTAACAAAGGTAATCCAATTTTCATGTTTATTGACAACATGTACCGTCAAGCTCAAGCTTCTGCTGAAACATCGTTATCACTCGGCATAAGACCTTCAAAGAAAGGTTATGCCCCTTCTCTTCAATCGGAAATGGCAAATATCCAATCAAGAATATTTTCTCAAGGTGATAAATCAATAACATCAATACAAACTGTATTTATTCCTTCTGATGATTTCACAGATCCTGCCGTTACCGCAATTAGCGGTTTCCAAGATACATTCCTTTCGCTTTCAAGAGAAAAGGCGTCCAGAGGATTATTTCCAGCAATAAACTTCAAAGATTCTTATTCAAAAAATATTGACATGAATATCATTGGAGAGAAACATTATAATCTCGCAAGACAAACAATTTCACTTTTCAACGAACACGAAAGATTAAAAGAAATAATTGACGTAGTTGGAATTGAACAATTAAGTTATGAAGAACAAGAGAATTTTAATAGAGCGCAAAGATTGGAAAATTACTTTACACAATATTTCCATGTTACTAGTTCAATAACATCGCAAAAAGGAAGTTATTTTACATTAGAAGAAGTCATAAGTGATGTAGATAGAATTATAAATACAAGTGAATTTGATAAAGTTCCGGACGTTTTATTTTTATACGCTTCTGATCTTAACTCAATTCTTCATGATGCCAAAACAACTGCTCAGCACGAAACCTTTAAAACAGAAGAAATAGACCTACATGAAACCGCGGAATTTAATTACGCTATAAATGATGAAGAATCAGAAAAAATCAGAAAAATCAATGACAAAATAATTGCAAAAATAAGCAAAGAAATAAAGAAGGTGAAGTAATATGAAATTAGGAACAATAAAAATTGGTTCAAAAAAATATAAATTAAACTACACACCAAGAGAATTAAGAGACATGGAAAATGAGTATAAGAGAGAAGTTGTTTCTCATGTTGTTAGACCTCTCACAAGTTATTTTTCTGAGGCTTGCTTGAGAAGTAGAGATTTCAAGAATAAACCAGAATCATTAGATTTATTGATAAGGTGATATAACAAAGCTTCTCAGCATCTGTTTAGATTAGGGCAAACGTTCGTGTTTGGAAAAAGTGTTAAATCAGTTTTATTCCACAAAGGACAAGGCGAGGTTGCAGAAAAATTTTCAGAAATCGAAAAACAGTTATTGTCATATATCGTCCAAGTTAATAGAGACAAAAAAGTGTTTTTAGAATTCTGTCCCGGGTTCATATTGAAAATAGATGAAACCGCAAAAGTCAGTTGATTATTTGACTATAAACAAAATATTAGAAATTATTAGGAGGCCAATATGTGAAGAAAAAAATTTCTATACCCAGGTATGATAGCTGTTGGCGTTGGTGCTATATCTGCATCTCCAATGATTTATTTTGGTATAAAAAATAGAGAAAAAGGTGACATTGAATCATTTCATAAAGAAACACTTAGAAAAATAGAAACAGAATTTTTCGATAAAGTCTTATACTTTTCACCAGTTGATATAAATTACAACGTAAAATCGAAATTGGAAGCCGAAAAAATAAGAGAGGATGAAGAAAAAATATTGTTGGCTTCCAACAATGAAGTTGTACACGAAGAAAACATTTATGGTGAACATCTAATGTTTACAAAAGCGATGTATCAACTATTCATAGATATTTTAAGATTGCAAAAGTTAGATGATTTAACACTCTCAAACTATCAAAAACAATTAAAATCACTATTGAATAAAATGAAAATTCATCCTGATGATCCGCTAAACCCAAAGTTAAATTTTAATAACAATATTTTCAAAGAAGATACATTTAAAGAAACTATCAAAAACATTTTTGGTGAAATGAAATCATGAAACTTTAATGAAGTTTCAGAGAAAAAAGGAACTACTGAGGCCGAATTTGTATCTTGATGTGAAATGTTTGAAAAATATGACGGAAAAGAAATTCCCAACACCAAAGAAGGTGACGATTTAAAAATTTTTATAACATCTTTTATGAATACAATAACAAGTATGTTTGGTGAAAATAATTTATTTGAATTGGCTAAATCTTTAGATAGCAACACAGGTGGAATAGAGGTTAGGTTTATTGACCAAATTATTGAATTGCTAGATGCTAAAAGATATTCATTTGGTGAAGACCTTCCAAGTTCTTATGATCCTGAAAATCCAATTTATAAAAAGAAAGGCAGTGCAACATTGCCAACACTTGAAAGTTTTGTCGATCAATACCTTGCGAGATTAAAACCGTTGTCAAGCGAAACAACCATTTACAATATGGTAAATAATTTTCAAGCATGATTCAAAAATGAATTGAGAAATCCAAAAAATAATAAATTACCAAAATTACCAGTTATCAATGCATATTCAACAATGTTATTGATTAACAAATTTTTACTTAAAGAAGCCGATTTGGCTGGCATTCCAAAAGCAAAAGAGGACGTTGATAAATGAATGACAAAATTCATGGAAATATTAAACAATAATAAATTTCTACCTTCATTACCAGATTTGGGTGTAACTTCATGAAAATCCGTTACTTTTGATGATTACGACAAATTTCTTGAAAAAAGTAATAATTTTAATCATTTGAAGGGTGGAGTCCAATATAAATTATTCAGAATTGGTTTTTCATATTCAGAGCTTAACAAATTTATAGATAAATATAATGTTAAAGATGACTTTATTGTTAGAGTTGACAAGTGAACTCCACGTTATATCACCATAGATGATATGAAAAAAATAATGGCAAATAAAGAAAATGGAGAAACACAATATTTTGATGAAGTCGATGGATACATTTACCCAAAAATGATGAACTCAAAATGATCAATAAGAACATATGAGGAAATAAATCTCGAAAAACTTTCATTCAATGAAGATTCCACTTTGGATTCTTTAAATGAAAAGGCAATTAATCATTTTATTTTTGTTCCGACGTGAAGTGTTAAAAAGGTCCACAATAACATCTCTGTTGATTTTACATTAGAATCTACATTTTCTGATGTGAATAAGGAGGATAAAAATGCGTAGAGAAGAATTAAAAAGAACTTTGTCATTGGATTATAAATATGTTGGTAAAATCATTGAAATCGAAGATAAAAAATATAAGATAAGCTTATTTTCTGGAAAAGAAATAGCCGAAACCAAAACATTTGACGACGCGATAAGACTTATCAAAATTAAGACTGCAGCACTTCAAGAAATTTCCCCAATACCATGTGCAATTGCAGTTAGAAGAAAAAACAGGCGTCTGACATACATGCTTTTCCCAAGTGTTGATGAAGCACCTTCAATCGAATTACCTTCATATCACTTTATAAGAACTAATGCAGCTGTTACAAACTCATCATATCTTAGACTTTCAAAACACGTTAATCCAAACGCAATTTCATTCAATGACCTTGCAAGGGTAATACTTTTTGAAAAAACAAAAAGATACATATGAAACATCATAGTATCTTCGTTGACAATGATTGGAGTGTTGGCTTTAATGCTATCACTAATTATTTTCCCATTCCTAAGTAAAGATTTAAAAACAACTGCGGAAATAACAGATCACCCGATATTTACGCCAGAATCTTTAATTTCTACATTAGTATTTGTTTTCTTTGCAATTGTTCTTTCGTTTTTAAGTGTTGCTTCTCACATTTCCTTCAGAAGAAATCTAAGAATGAAATCGGACGGTTCATCTTTTGAAGCGAAAACGTGATGAAAACAATATAACTTTAAAACAAAAGTAAATAGATGATCAAGAATGTCAATGGTAGGAATCGTCATTTCAACTACATTATCCGCCTATTTTTGAAGTGATACCGTGTACATGAATGCCTACTTCGTATCAGGGTCAATCATTACAGGTCAAAAAATAATATTTTATACTGTTGCGTCTCTTGTCACATTAATGATTTTCACTATCGAAATAACAATTGTTTCAAATAGACTTAAAAGACGTCAATATCTAAAATCATACATTGAACCTGATTACAGACCATTATTTGACGCTTGAGGTAAGTCTTCAAGAATAAAAGACATGAAGTTTGAATTTAACTATGATTCATATAGATTTAAACCAACAAATGAAATTATTGCTGAAATAGACAATGTTTTTGCACAAAAATCAAAACTTACAGAAGCTGAAAAGCACGAAAGAAAAGATTGAATGGAAACAAATTACAAAAAAGCATTAAATATCTATTTAACTAAAAAAAGAAGGCTTAATAGAAAATCGAGAATATAAAAAAGATGAGCATAGCTCACTCTTTTTTTGATGATTTCTCATTTGGTACCCGCGATGGGACTTGAACCCATAAGCCGAGGCGGTTGATTTTGAGTCAACTGTGTATACCAATTTCA
>JBCJKE010034189.1:0-12219 GCA_039654525.1 Melibe bucephala | reverse complement strand
CTGCCTGTCTTTCTATCTGTCTATCTGTCTATCTGCCTGTCTGTCTATCTATCTGTCTATCATAATGTTGTATCTACCTTTTCTATTTCTACGTTGTCTATCTGGATTTTTTTGTGATCGTAATAGTATAACACCCGCCATCGCAATACTAAGAGCTGGCCATTTTCCTCACTTCCACAGACTGCAGACGAGAAGCTGCGAAGCATCGGAAAGCAGCAGTCTGGTTCAGTCGACCAATCGCAGCACTTCACCTTCGTCAGACCCACTCAGCAACAGCAGCAGCAGCAACAACATCAGCAGCAGAAACAACAGAAACCCCGTATTCAGTCACCTAAACAACAATCCCAACAGCAAAGGACGTCAGCAAACTCACAGCAACAACAGCGACAACAACACCATCAGCAGCAGTATCGTCCTCGTTTTCCTGTTAGCTTCGACTCCCAGGACGCCATGGCAGAACGCGCCATCGTGCGGCATTCGCGCCGCGAGCGGAACAGAACCAACGTCCATCGGGTGCCGGACGAGATGGACCGGGCAGCAGAGGTCAAGCGGAGGTCGAAGAGCGAGGGCCCTAACCGGCGAGTGCGCCAGTCCATGGACGAGAGGGAAGGGGCGAGCAAGAAGCAGATCTTCGACGGAGGCGGGGCGGCCGCAGGGCGAAGAGGACGTTTAGATGACAGTCTAGACTCCGACAGCGACGACGACGTAAAGATCCGAGCTAGGGGGAGACGCGAGTCCGATTCGGACAGCGATCCCAAGCACTGGACCAAAAACCCGCTCGTGGTGCGTCGCACGAAAAAGGCGGGAAGAGAGCGCAACTCCGAGAAGAGATTGAGCGGCACGGCAGACGCTGGGAACTCTATGCGAACTGCCAACCGCAGCAGCTGGGTTTATCAAGTTGGCGAGGATCAGGCTAGCAGTGAAAGCTTAGGGGGAGGGAACTCCAGCTCCCGAGATAACACCGGTAATCGGAACAAGTTCCTCAAGTTGGAAGAGATGAGGAAGAAGAGAATCAACTTGGCCGTCACCTCAGACGAGGAAAACACCCCAGCTTCGCGGATTTCCCGCCTTCGTCAGAGAGCCATCCAGAGCGGTCTTGGCGAGCAGGCAAGGCCTGTGTCAACTCAGGGAATTTCTCAAGGAGTCGAAACAAAAATCCCGCAACAGCAACAGCAGCAGCTGAGCTATAATTTACCCAACCGTTTCAGTCAACCTTCCACGACCGCCAACACGCCATATCAGGGACAGCGCTTGATACACAGTGAAGTGAGCAACCTTTCTCAAAATTCTTTTAACTTGAACAATTCATCGCTACTACTTCACTCAGCCCAACAACCGTCCCAGCCCCAGTACCAACAGCCGCAATACAACACTCCTTCGCGACTGGTAAAGGAGCCAAACAGATCGATTCAGTCTCTACAGGAACAACAGCACCAGCAGGCAGGGCAGAGAACTCCAACGTCTGCTTTAGCCACCTACCAGCAACAGGTTCAATATGAACAACAGCAACAAAAGCTGCAACTACAGCAGCAGCAACAACCGCAACAGCAACAGTCCCACTCAGGGCCCTTTTCTCGTGTCACCCCTACCCGAGGGAGTTTATCGTCGGGTCACGGAGTCCATCAGCCCTTCCACACCATCCCGGAACCCAACTCGCAAACGGCCCGAGCTATTTATAGCAGCTCCCCGGAAACCAATCGTCGGTTCACCTCCCAAGTCCGCGTGCCCTCTGCCGACTCTTTGTTGGAGCCGAATTCTCCCTCCTCGGCCATCTCTCAGAGTTCAGACTCCAGAAGCAGAGGGCTGGCCCAGTACTCAAACAGGGCTGCTTCTCGCTTCAACAACTCCATCAGCGTCACGCCACCGCCCATGTCTTCCATACAGCAACAGACTCATCAGCACCGCGCTTACGCGTCTTTAACGGAACCAAGTCTTTCATCCACGCCGAGGCAGTCGCGATCTCCGAACCAGTTCAACGAAGTGGTGGAAATGAGGCTGAGAGCGACTAAGAACGAGCCTGTTCAGGCTGCCATCGAGGCGAAACGCTCTCGTCTGAATCCTTCCTCCCGTCTGGTAGCCAACGCCAGTGACGATTCACTGGACGAGCTGATCGAGTCGAACATTCAATTTCTAGACCGCGAGATTGACAAGGCGAAGGCCAAAAGACTCTCTGGCGTGAGCGTCTCCAGATCGTCCAGCCTTCCAGATCCTCGAAAAGGAAACAAGGAAATCGCTCCACACCACGCCCCTGCTACAGGAATCACACCTGTCAAGCAACAGCCAATCGTGCAGGTACAACAGAACTCAAGCGTGCAAGTCCACGTTTCTCTAAACAACAACAGTAACATCAATAGCAACAACAACGACAGCGACGTAAACCGTAACAATAACCCACCAGGCAACCAAATGAGAGGGGATTTCAACACGCCCATCATCCAGATCGCTAGGTCGAGTTCAGGTGGGTTTCAGGACCACGGCAGTTTCGACCAGGGTAAAAAGACGTACCTGAATCTGCAACCGGACGTGGTGCCCCGTTCGGAGAGGAAGCTGTCTTACGACACGTCCATCAGGATGTCTCGACCCAGCAGCGAGTATTATGACCGAGACGACCTGTCTAAATCAGACAGCCAGTTGAATGCCCCACTGCAGATCCCCAGCTACCGTGGGAACAGCTTACACCCCGACCAAGTCTACGCCAGGGGATGCGTCAGCGACGTGAATCTGACCTCGACGTCCCCCTCCTTGGAGGTACCTCTCATGGATAAAGGCATGTTCTCTGACGTCGATTACGATATAGAAGTATCGGAGCGAGTGAAGAAATGGGAGAAATACATGAAGAAGCAAGACTCCCTCGAAGGCGGTCGGAAGAACGTGAATTTAACTCCAATAGAAGAGAAACAAGAGGGAGAATCGTTGATGCTTCCCAGTGAGGTCAGGAAGTCCATTGTTTTAAGTAAGCAGGCCGCCCCTCAGGTCCAGCAATGGCATCGCCCGAACCAAGGGGTGAAGAGTTTCAATTCGGACACGTCTATTAACAAAACAGGTGACACAGCTTCCCCCAAAGTGGTCTCTATTGAAACAAATGCGCATCGATTTTTCCAAGTTATCCAAGATCCAACCAGCGGACCAAGGCTCGGATTTCAATCACAAAGCGTGAATTCTGTCTTTCAGGCTCCCATAACCATCCCTACCGACAGGAACTTTCAAAGTGCGCAAAATCTTCGTCAGCAAATGCTGAAAAACAGACAGCCCGCTTTGGCACTGTGCAACGGCCCGGTTCAGGCGAGCTACCAGCCGTCGTTGTCGCAGGCTATTGAAAGCGGAAGCACCGGGCAGTCTCAGGATGAAGGTGTGCACGTCGTGAAAAGATCTGGGAGACTCAGCGTTTTGAAGGATTCCGAAAATAGATCGTCTCGATATCAGGAAGAACTTGACGAAATCACCAACGTCAAAGGAGAAACGGTTGTGAATTTGAGGCGACGCTTTGATACGGATTCCACCAACTTAACCTCAGAAGACGATCAGAAATCTGTCGTTTCGACTGCATCGACGAAGATAACCAGGCCCTCAAAACTGTCTCCGGCCGTTCGTGAAGCCGAGAGTGTTGACTGGTTGTCCATAATCCCTGGATACGAGAACAAGATTAAAGACACCGATGTATGGTCGCCCAACCTTGAAAGCACCCAAGGCGTGCCTGTGAGCATAGAGCGCGTCAAAGCTCGAACTCTCCAAACAATTCCGTTTTCAGAAGACCCTTTTTGGAAAGAGATCGAGGAGATGACCTCGTTTGACCCTAATTCCATGGCCGGCCATTTGAGCGTTAGCACTACCCACGTGCACGATGGCGACAGCATGATAAAAAGCCAGGCAACAGAAATCCACGCAGCTCCCCACAGCTCCACCCTCCCCTCCCAGCCCAGGCATGCCATGTCCTCCAAAGATCGGCTACAGAGATCTAAGTCTTTGTACACGCCAAATATCACACCTCTGACCATCAACGTGGATAAATCCAGACCCAACCCCGTATCGGCTCTAGACGACGTTTTGGAGGACATCAGATCGTCCATGGAGCGACAACAACAGTTGAGTCCCAAAAAGAGAAACCTGGAAAAGGATCCGTTTTCCGCCCCGGACCAAAGCACGTCTAAACCGGGATACAAAATGGAAGGGGGAAAACTCACTTTCTTCAATCCAGCAATAGAGAGCACCGCTCAACCGGCCAAGAAAATAGAGTCAGGTTCACTGGTGCAAATGAGAGCCGAGCATCGTCCCGCTCAACAACCTCTGCAGTTCTACCAAAGGCAACAGCAACAAAACCACCTGAGAATTGCGCAACCGCTTGCACAAAATAGGCAATCGCAGGTCATGATGAACAGCAGCAACAACAACTACCAGCTGGACCCAGCGCTATTGAAAGAAAAACTTTTAAGTACGGGTCTTGTGGTCGAGACGGACACAGAAGATGCCTTGAATGAGGATAGCATGAGCAAGCCTTCGTACCAATCTTCAGGTCAGATATCGTCTCCTTTCTCTCCCGATTCCCTCGGTTCTCAGACAGCTACCCAAACTTTTAACCCTCGCTCTTTTCTCGGAAGCTCTGCTTACACTAACAAACCAGACACGTACGGGTCGGCTCCCCAGTCAAGAAAAGAATCAATTCTGGCAACAGCTGGAACTCAAAGCGGACCCAGCGCTCTTGACGACATCCAGAGAGCTTTGGCTAAATTCAAAACTCCCTCATATCAACCGGGTCCCGAGTCTCTGTACGGTACGAGTAGATTCGAGTCTTTCAATGAAACTGATTACGATACTACCACTCTTGGGTCGAATACGAGTACTACCAGTTGGTCCTATCAAGCTCATCCCGGGGAGGATGGCACCCTGAAACCGTTCAACTCCTCTGATCAATCCTCGAGCCGTTTGCAGGAAGTAACCAAATCTATGGACGATTTGAAAGACCTCGCCCAAAACGTAGAAAGGAGAATCAACGTCGTAAAATCGAAACTCCATTCAGCAGATGAGAACAGCTTGGATTCCATCTTGTCCTCTCTCAGGAAATTTTCTCCCGATTCTAAAATCCCACAAGACGTCTCAGATGAGTCTTTTGAAGATTATTACAATCGAAAGAAAACCAAGTTGACAGAAGCGTTGTCCGAGCTGGATCGAATATCCACATCTTTAGATCTCGAGCCAGATCAAAATCTTCCAAGGAGAGAACGAATGAAACCTTACCGACCAACAAAGTCTAGCGACTTCATTTTAGCCCCACAGCCAAAATCAGAGCATCTCAGACCGATGCAAACACGAATATCTTCTATTTATATCCAAGGCCTTGAAACTAAAAGGCAAGACAGCCTCGATACTGAATCAGAATTCGATATCATCTCGCAATCCTTCAAAGCCATTGCCGATGAAGTCAACAGAACATCGGACCTGTATAATCAAAAGATCAATGACCGTCAAGCTGCTGGCAAACAAGATCCAGAAAACATGGCCCCGGAAACCCAAAAGCAAACCTACAAAATAACCCTTAAGTCGTCGGATGGTTCAGCTCCTGCTAACACAACTGGTAGAAGCAGTATCCCGGAACCTTCTGTGACGTCCACTTCCAGTTCTGTCGAATCGGCAGCAGTAAAGTCACCTCCCGTGACAGCCCCCAAACCACAATCATCCAAAACGAGGGGAGGACGATTCCGAGCCAAAATTCAAGAGCAGTCCGGAGTCTGCGATGACCCCAACATCAAGAAAACCCGTTCTAAATCGGTACCGGAGTTGGAGCTCGCCTCCAACGACCTTATTGCAGATCCGGAATACACAGATAAAATCAGCGGGGCAGGACAAGTAGACAATGTTTCTTCCCCAACACTTACCGTCATATCAAAAACGGGGATACCCACCCCTGTGTCAACGCCGCCTCTGTCCCGACCACGCACCAGAATTCGGCCCGTGAAAGACAACCGAATCATGCAGGAGGACAGGGCCGCTAAGAAGGAAGCGACCGAGAAAGCGTCCGCTATGGCGTCTTCTCCACACGCCTCGCCGAAGGTGTCCCGCAAAATGATCTACAACAACAACCCCCAGCTAGACGTCACTCTCCAGCCTCCGACCATGTTCCAGGACGCCGTTGACGGGAGGGACGCTGAAAGTAGCGAGCCCACGCCTCAAATGACAGTCAAACAACAGGCGCAAATGCTGGAAGGGAAAACCACGTCGTCTGGCGGTGGTGGCGATAAAGGAAGTGACGTCAATGCTCCATCACCAGCGATCGGCAAAAAGATACCGCCACCAATTTCAGCCAAGCCCCTGGCGAAGGTTCATACTATCGGGGCTGTCAAACTGAACCCGGAAGCGACTATAACTTTATCGAGCCCTTCCAAGTCTGCTGCCATCCCCAAGGCCCCTCTCGCTGCTCCGGGAAAATCCACTGCCAAGCTGCAAATTAACACGAATGTCAAGCCGACCCTGGTAGCAAGCAGCAGCGAGAATAATAGCGCCAATGTTTCCACGCCCTCTACCGCAAGCTTACACTTGACCCCGCCCATCCTTGACTCCAGCCAGCCGCAACAAGCGAGAAATAAACCAAAGTCCGATGCTTCAGAATCCGAGGGGACGTCCAGTGCTGGTCCTTCTTCCAAGGGGAGGAAAAAAGTTGGTGCGAGCGTCGCCATGATGATGGATAAATTCAGTGGTGACGAGGGGGGAAAGAAGTTGAAATCAACACAAGCGTTCTCAGCAAAAAGTGCCCCTGATTTGACGGACTCTTCCAATACTTGTGGTGATGGAGCAGATGATCAATTTGAGGATGCTAGAATGACACTGGATAGTCCTACGGCTGTCGTGAAAACTACTGCAAACCTTTGCTTGGAGAGCAGCTCAGGAGAGGCTGGAAAATCTAAAAGTCCTTCTATTAAGCCAAAGCCTTCCTCTCCGTCTATTTCCAGAATCCCTGTCATGAAGATCAACGTGGCCTCACCTTTAGAGAGGAAGGTCCTTGATCCAGATGGAAAAGAGTCTGCCGGCTCATCGCCATCCTCTCCCATCAGCAAACCGCCACTGTATCCATGGAAACGCCAGCCTTCTGACCCCGACGCCCCTCCAGTGCAGATGGTCACGCTTAAGTCCGATACCACCTCCAATGGCGTAGCTGCAAAAAGCGATAACCCTGATAGCCCCGTAGTTTCGAGAGATAGACTCAAAAAGGAACCCCACCACAACACGCCCATACAAACTAACAAGGAAGAATCCGGTGGTGCCTCCTTTTACACCAAGAGAGAGACACACCCTGTCCACTCAGAAGTAGCATCGGCAGATGGCAAGCTGAAGTTGGTCCTCGACTCCCCTAAAGGCGTCAGGCGAAGGGTTAGACCGCAGAACAGAAAAATACAAACGCAGTCATCCAATAGTGCAGGGAGCTCCGGAGAAGAGTCTTCTCGGCAGAGACCTCACAGTTTCCACGAGCTGGTTCAAGCCGACAATGCCAGTTTCAAGAATGTGATCTCTACTAGTAACGAGTTGAAAAAATTCCCTTCTGCCGGTGCGATAAATGAACCTCAGACATTCAGAACAGAGCATGATCTTGGAGATTTGATAAATAAGAACAAACAAGAACTAAGCGAGGTTGTGCTTAAATTTGATCTGAAAATGCAAAGTTAGACTTTTTTCTCTCTCCATGAGAGACTGAGACTCACCTACAAAGAACAGTTTGTTTGTTTTTTCGTTACATCAGACTTATTTTAATGGCTGCACGTTGTTGTCCCTTCCTCCCATGACTTTGATTCCATAAGTCAATATTTTCGACAGGGAAGGCCTTCTTTGAAAAGGCTCCTTAAGCAAGCATATAACACTATACAATACTGCAATGGAATGGAAATCAACCGTATCTTTCAGCTGATGAATGAGGCGTACTTAAAAAGCAGAATGTTTTCTAAAAACACCTTTTTTTCTTCTGCCATACTGTGATTCCCTTTTTACCCTCAAAAACATTATTATACTGATAAAGGAAATAGAGTTCTTATTGACTTTTTCTAGTTTACAAGTGCCCTTATAATATACTGTTAAAAATGTGTGTGCCTTATTTAAAAGACAAGAACCCATCTTCAACAATAACTTAATATTATATTTTAGAAATATTCTAAATGGTAATTAATTTTGTGCCTTATTCAGATCGTTTTTACTCTAGTTGTAAGAAGAATCATAATTAGCTAAATTAAAGTGATGTGATTGGGAGCAATTTATTTTTACTTCTCTGAATTTTGTCCCCCTGGAACTATTAAATCATGCGAGTTCATCTGTCAAATGCTTTTGCTTCTAATGTGGCATAAATCAAGTAATTTGTTCTTTAATTGAAAGTGATGTTGAAACCAAGTGTTATATTCTCATCTTCCTTTTTTCATGAAAAATAGCAAGACTGGTGGATTCCAATGTATATGATATATAGAAAGAATGTTGATGCTAATATTATTAAGAAACAATGGTATTCTTTGAATATACTCATGTGCAATATTTCAAACTTTCTCATTAGCTGTGAATATGTGGTGTTTTTGGAAACATTCTCCCATTTTACTTATCAGAATCCATTTATTTTATCTTTTAAATGAATAATTAAATAATGAAAATGACAAAGCATGAATAAATCAAATGAAAGCCCACCACTTTTATCTTGAAAATTCAACTTTTGAAATAATTCCTTTACAGTTTATGTAATGGGCAAGTGCAATACATTAAAGCTTGACCAGTTGGTGGTCATATGGCAAATTTTGGAGAAAGAAAGATGATTTTTTTTTTTACTGTACAAATAATTCGAGTTTAAATTTTCCTGGCATGATATACCCACTTTATTTCACCTGCTTCTTTGAAAATGCAATATTAAGTATTTGATGAAACAAACATCATTTTCCAAAGAAAGTAAAGTAACTTATCCGAAGCAACTTCATAGCATATCTGATCTGTTGAGCTTTAAAGTCTAGGCCAATACACCATTGACATGAGCTTCTATGTTCTTACTTTACTTTTTGTTTGGTTCCCACAGCCCTTCCAAAATTAAAACGTTAAGGAAGTAATGCAAAATAATTTATATGTTTTGACCAGTTGTCAATAATAATTACTCTTAAATGAACCTAAATGAAGTAAGGTAAAAGAAATTATTTGGTTTGATCAATTGTCAACTACTCTTAAATGGCAATGGTTGTATAAATAAGACTGATATAAGCAAAATTAATTAAACTGAAGAATTTTGCAATACAGGCTTCCCATCAACAGCTAAATAATACCTTTGAAGCATTTATGTACAAATTTTCTATCTGGTTAGTCTTATGGCAATCTTTTTAGTATGATAGCAACTAACTGATTATGGAAACTTGAATGTCTTGCAAAGAATTCTGTGTGTACAAATATGAAATTATGAGTTTGAAAACTATATAAAGATAAAAGCATAGTTTACCTCAATTGTTCATATGCTTATGGGTAGACAGATGTGTATTATATGTACATAGATTTTTTTTTTTTGAAAGAGAGAGAAAGAAAGGGGGGGGGGGGGAGGGGGGGGGGATGGAGAATTATGACCTTGTCATTTATATCATGCAATTTCCAGGTTGCTTTAAATTTCTGATTTCGATTCGCTCCCTTAGCACATCCATCATCATTATTATGAAAAGCATGTTACAATTTACTTATTAATGGCTTATTGTTTCTATTAAAACATGTCATCTTGCATATGGATTCTAAATAATTAATCAAAGAAATAGCAAATATTGTTTCTTGTTGCTATTGTTTGGTCGTTTCTTTATTTTGTCTCCTTTTTTGGCATTATTTCTGAAGGACATCTTTGGTTTTGTGTTTTTATTTTCTCTTTTGGGTTTTCTGGATGAGAACATTTAATTGTTCAACACATGTCATTTGCCTGTTCAGCAATTACATACTGTATTTATTATTCAAGCAGTAATAGTGTTTTTGAACTTTCATTCATTTTGCCATAAATCGTTTCAGCACTTCTCTCCTATAATGAAGATTGTGTATTGAACAATAGTCTTGATGACATTTTGATGTAGGTAATTTATACTATACAGTATTTTTGTTGCAAATTTGGAATGTTTTTATCTGAAATGACTGAAGTGTAACAACTTGGTGCTATTTATACCTGTACACCTCATTTTAATATTTGTCTTCCTCATTACAAGGTTGTGTCTATAGCATTGCTGTTTGTGTACAAATGCAATATATTTGATTGTCACATCGACTTTACTTCATTTCCTTTTATAAAATTTGTAATTTCATGTGTACTTCGCTTTTCTCTGCTATTTATAATGCAACTATATTTATTTAAATAATATTTTGGAACTGGAGGATTTCTTCTGTAGTTAATATACATTTATAATGTCTAGATAATACCGCATTATTATTGCTCTTTGATAAACATTTTAAGAGAATGTATTATTTTCATTTTAACAATGGTGCTACCTTTTTCTTTTTTCGCCTATTTTTTTTTTTCGAAGATGCAAATTTAATCCTACATGACAACCCATGTTGCGATTTTTCAATCCCTTATTTATCTTTCTTTTTTTTTTTCAATGATATCATGTTCTTTCTGATGAGGTTTCCTTGATTCAATTGAAAAAATAAAAACACCAAAATATGATTGATCTGTGAAATGTTACAGCTTTCAAAAAGTCGAGAGCATTTTTGTTTATTTAGTGAGATAGTTCAGTGTAATGTACATAATGTTTTACAGTTACGTACTGGTAGTGAGAATTAGAGAACATTGTTGAAGATGTCTCTAGCCAGCTGGTGTTGCATGCCAAATCCAGGAGAGATAGTATTATTATCATTGTTGACTTTATTATCATTATTGTTGTTGTTGTTGTTATTATTATTATTATTATTATTATTATTATTATTATTATTATTATTTTTGTCGTCGTTGTTGTTGTTATTTGTATTTATTATTATTATTATTATTATTATTATTATTATTATTATTATTATTACTGTTATTATTATTTTTATTGTAATTACTTTTAATAACATTATCTATTGTCCGTTATTGTAACGAAGCAAAAATAAAGAAAATGTGTGGTGTATGTGAATGATATCTGAAAAAGGGCAATAAATGGTTACAATACATCCATAATACCCAAGCTTTTCTTTTGGTTTCATATCTCTATGTCCAACGGTTGAACAATATCATGAGTGAGTGGAAATGTCTTTATGTCGTCATTACATTTGTTGTCCCACTAGCTAATCATTTTTGCCTCCTTTGTTGTAATGGAAGTTAGCCTCACAAATAGTAATTTCAATTTTACTGCAAGTAATTAAAAAAAACAACAACAAAGCATGAAAAAACTAGCATAGACAGCTGCCAGGAGAGGGCTAATATTGAAGTGAATCCATTCACAAAAGTATCAATAACATCATGCTGAACTTAGAACAAGTGCACTAACAAAGAAGAGAATTCAACCATGAATAGATCAAAAGAATGTCTACTGTGATCAACACTTACAGACCTTAATGCGTTTAAGAAATTACAATGCAATCTTTGCACATAGTAGAGGAAGAGGCTGGGGAGGATTAGATGGCTCAGTTGGTGTCATAGGGATTATTAATCATGTTCTTTACCAGATTTTGGTACCGGGTTCAAATCCCATTTGGGGGGAAAGATAATAGGGCTGTCCTAGGAAATGGTAGCTTGGGAGTCATTAACTAGTGCTGCCTGGTCTTGTTAGGAGTGCTGGAGGTTCAGGGCTTTCTTTCCTTCTTTCATCATATTAATATAAGCTTAAGGAAGCATGCAAACCAGAATCTGTATGTTACAACCCATAAACCTTTAAACCATAACATCTAAACATAGTCAATGAACTGAATAATAATACATGTAATGTTAACAAATCTGATTCAAGACATATGTTCAGACTAGACACTGATTTAGTGAAAAGTCCCAATGAAGAATGCTTCTCAAATACAAAAAAAGATTAGATAAAAGCTATCCAGTTCAAGAAGAAATGTTCATCTACAGTCATATATCTCATCTGCCATAAGGTTGTGGAATTACCTGCTATCAATTGTATGTCCCAACATGATCCCAACTCATTTGAGAACTTTCTAGAAGAAAGTTGTTGAGTAGAACAGTCTACTCTCTCTCTCTCACTCACTCACTCACTCAATCTCTGTCTCTCTCTCCACCTCTATCTCTCTCTCTCTCTTTCTCTCTCTCTCTCTCTCTCTCTC